>SNQJ01S0022572.1:108335-141499 GCA_010110895.2 Picea sitchensis
TGACCAAGCGCTTATGCAAAAAGTTCTTTTCGCGAATTCGCATTTCGTGAGTCTGGAGATGAGGCATCTCGACTTTCCAAATCGCGATCCCCGAAACCCCAAGATGGAGCTTATCTGAACTGACTCCATTTCTCATGACCACCGACGGTGACCATAGGCTGTGCCAAAAAGGTGCTTTATATTTCGTAAGTTTATAAACTTCATTGAGTCTGATCGACGGTTGAAATCTCCATAGATCCGATGGTCCAGATCTTATCGTGATCTTGCATCTCGCGAGTTTGGTGGTTATGTTTCTTTCCTTTCCAAGTCGCGATAGGTGAAGCTCCGAGATGAAGCCGGATCAATGGTTCATATCACACCTTGATCTGACGGTTGTGATTAAATCGCAATTTCGCATCTTGCGAGTTCGATAGTTATGTTTCTTGCCTCTCCATGTCACGAGTCGCGAAACTCTGAGATGAAGTTGGATCAACGGTACAGAACAAAACTTTGACTTGACGGCTGCGATTAAATCACGATTTCGCATATCGTGATTTTTATAGTTATGTTTCTTGCCTCTCCATGTCACGAGTCACGAAATTCTGAGATGAAGCTGGATCAACGGTCCAAAACAAAACTTTGATCTCACGGCTGCGATTAAATCATGATTTTGATAGTTATATTTTTGGCCTTTCCATGTCGCGAGTTGTGAAACTCTGAAGTGGAGTCGGATCAATGATCCACATAACCCCTTGAGATGGATGGTCCTCCTACTTTTGGGATTTTGTGAGCCCCTTTTCTCCTTGCTCTTTAAACACCGTGCAGGTTTTCCTCGATCCAACGGTGGTCGGATCCTGCACTCAGATCTAATGCCTGAGATCTATCCTCCTCTTTAGTGCGTGCACTTCTTGTCTTTATTCAGATCTGACAACCCTCATACTGTCGGGAATTTTGAATGGATCCAACGATCAACGACGCTTCTCCTCCAAGCTTACACATCCTTCTTACTTGGAAGAATTTCGACTCTGCGCTAATTCCTCCTGAGCCTACGTTGTTCCTGTTTGTCTATCGATGCACACTCTGATCCTGCCATCTTCACTGTTGTACTTGCCATCAATGACAAGCATACACTATATGTTAAGCATTTGCCAACATTTATATCTATGTTTAAACTTTCAAAGTGATTAGTAGAGATAGTATATGTTGTTGCATTGTATTCCTAACCTTTTGCAGGTCAACTTTGGGAGGAGACCAATAATCTAGGAGGCAACAACAAGCGAAAGAGGTCGACACCAACCACAGGGACTAAATGTGCACTAATTAATCCTCTTTCCTTTCTTTCTGATCACTTAGTTTAGTTAGTTTTGGGGTAGTTTAAGGGTAGAACTGTCTTTTAAGGGAGTTAGTGCTCTGCCTTTACCTTTGACCCAATATAGGGGGATTTTTCCTGCAGCACTACCCCATATTTGTGCATGTCCCCAAGGAAAACATGACAAAATTGGATCCATCCGGAAATAATGGAATATTTGTTGGTTACAGTGACACATCGAATGCATAAATGATATATATTCTTGGTCACCGGAAAGTTGATATTATCCGAGATGTCACCTTCGATGAGAGTGTATCTTTCAGCAAATCAAAACAGGACTGTGCAAAAGAGGTCCATGAGGAGGACAATGAAGTTACTAGAGTTACAAAAGAAAAAGAAGTTGAACAAGAGGAAGTCATTCATGAGGATAGTGACATGGAAGAACCTCAGAGGCCAACAAATATTCCTTCTCGCAAGAGAAGACTAGCTTGGGCACATGAGCTCATCAGAGATGTAGAAAGATATGGTGCCGTAGAAAAATATCTCAAGGAAAGTAAGAAGCCAAAACCATATTCTAGCTATGTGGCATGTTTGTGTGATATCATGGATGCAGAACTATCCAGTTATGAAGAGGCTGCAGAAAAGAGGGTATGGAAGGATTCCATGGGGGAGGAAGACCAATCCATAGTAAAGAATGATGTTTGGGATGTGGTCCCCATACTGAAGGAGAAATCAATAGTAAGTTCAAAATGGATCTAAAAAATGAAACATGTAGTTGATGGAAGTATTGAAAAGTATAAGGCTAGATTTGTGGCTCGAGGATTCTCTCAAAAGGAGGGCATTGAATATGAAGATACATTTTATCCCGTGGAAAGATATACCTCGATTAGGACTATACTTTCATTGGCCACAGTAATGAAATGAAATGTGCATCAGATGGATGTGAAGAAAACTTTAGTGAATGGTGAAATAAAAGAGGAAGCATATGTGGAGAAACCACAAGGGTTTGAGGTACATGACAGGGAGATGCATGTGTGCATATTGAAGAAGGATTTATATGGATTAAAGGAGGCACCCATAGCATGGTATGGAAGGATCGAAAGTTTTATGACAAACTTAGGATTTACAAGGAGTAGTGCAGATCCTAACCTTTACTTGAAAGTTGTGGATGATGGTATGGTAATACTATTGTTGTATGTGGATGACCTATTTCTAATAGCTGTGGAAACGCTCATCTCATAGTGTAAGAGAAAAATGGTTGTTGAGTTTGAGATGAAAGATCTCAGGATGATGCATTACTTTTTGGATCTAGAGGTATGGAAGAGACGTGATGAGATATTTCTGAATCAAGGGAAGTATGCAATGGAAATCCTGAAGAGGTTCAGGATATTGGATTGCAAAGCAATGGCTACACCTATGGTATCAAATTTGAAGTTGATGCAGGATACAACTTCACAGACTGTGGATGCTACTTTATATAGGAAGACAGTGGGTTCATTGATGTACTTAATGAACACGAGACCGGATGTATGTTTTGTTGTGAACACCTTGCGTTAGTATATGGAGCATCCAAGAAAGGTTCATTTGGTCGCATCAAAACTTGTGATAAGTTACCTTAAGGGTATATTGGATTATGGTATCAGGTATGTGACTGAACATGAGTTTGGGTTATGTGGATATTGAGATTTGGATTGGGCTAAAAGTATTCTTGATCGGAAGAGTACTTTGACATATTTCTTCAGTCTAGGCTCCAGTATGGTTTCGTGGAATGGCATGAAGTAGTCATGTGTAGCATTCAGTACGGTTGAGGCTGAATATGTGGCAGCATGTGAAACATGTAAAGAGGTAGTGTGGCTTCAGAAGCTATTTTTTGGGTTATTCAGTCTCAAACTTGAGGCAACCTACATTTGGTGTGACAACTAGAGTTTCATGAAGTTGTTAGACAATACAGTGTTCCATTATAGGTCAAATCGTATCGAGATCAAATATCACTATATCAGGGATATGGTGAAAAGAGGAGTAGTGAGGCTATAGTATGTAACTACCGATGATCAGGTTGTGGATGTGTTGACCAAGCCACTATTGAGGACGAAGTTCGATCACTTCAGGGATAAGCTTGGCGCGGTCCCTCTTCATAGGGAGTGACGAGGTACAGATGCATTGCAGGGTAGTGGATGTCCTGGGGACATGTTGTATCTATTTGAGAGCTACCCACAGGACTTGGATGCATTAGATGTGAAGTGACATGGGTGCACATAATGAGGTACATATGCATTGCGGGGTAGTGGATGCCATGGTGACATGTTGAAGCTATTTGAGAGATACCCATAGGCCTTGGATGCATTGGCTGTGAAGTCATGTTGTACTATGGATATCCGATGATGTATATATTCATATGTTCAATGGTCAATGGTCATGAGCTCGTGTGGAAACAAATAATACCTTTCTAGTTAAGAGGCGGTGTCGATATTTTGATGTAACTACATAATAGATTCTTTTGTATTTGTATTGGTCAAACCTTGAGAAGGTTATTGTAATCTTATTTTATAAATCGACTCAAAATAAATTATTATTTGATTTCTATCCTTATTGTGAAATTCAAAACGAACCCTCTTAGGGTTGCATCTTTTCGGGAGTCAAGTTATGTGTATAGATAGAGGTCGAGTTCCTCTCATTTATATACACACACAACTTGCCTTCTCTTGTGTATTTGGAGCATACTAAAGGAGTTCTAGAAAATGAGGTCTTGGTTTATTGGTCTTTGGTAACTTGGTCTTCATCTATTTGTGGAGAGCTATAACATGGCATTGTATTGGTTGAAGGAATCTATACTGAAGAACTGGTTGTTGGTTTTTCTCCCCCATGAGGGTTTCCCAGGATATATATTGTGTCTTGTGATTGTTTATATTTCAGTGATCCTATTACATGCAATTTTTAATGAATATTAAAGAATATAATTTAAACTTCTAAAATTATAACACTTGCGATAATCATTTTTCAAAAAAATGGAAATTGTGGCTAATTATTTATGGAAAAATGGAATATTTTCCAACTGGATTTAAATTTAGCTATATCAGGTCAACATTGGGAAGAAGTTTCAATTGATTTTATTACAGGTTTACACAAATATAAAGGAAATACTTTCATCATGGTAGTAGTGGATCGATTGACAAAGTATGCCCATTATTTCTCTCTTTCTCATCCTTTTAAATCAAGTACAATAGTCTTAACATTCATGGAAATTGCTCAGAATCTACATGGAGTCCCCAAGATTATTGTAAGTGACAAAGATCCAATTTTCACTGGAAATTTTTGTACTGAATTATTTTCTAAATTACTCTTTGGGCACTAAATTGGCTCATAACTCATCTTATCATCCTCAATCTGAAGGGAAAACTAATATTGTGAATAAATGTCTATAAGGATATCTTCATTACTTTCCATCTAATAAACATACACAATGGTTCAAGTAGTTTCACTCGATGGAATGGTGGTACAACACATCCTCCCATACTTCATACAAAATTTCCCCATTTTTGGCACTTTATGGATATCATCCTACATCCATCACATCACCCTTGAAATGGACTACAAAGGTTCAAGCAGTGGAGGACCACATAGGGCACCAACTAGAGGTTCTCAAACTAAGGACAACTTGGTTATGGCACAAAATAGAATGAATCAACAAGGAAATCAATATCACAATGAAAGGGAATTTGAAGTTGGGGATTAGGTATTTCTAGCTACAACCATATAAACAGATGTCCCTAAAGCAACAAAAGAAGGACAATAAATTAGCACCCAAATATTATGGCCCCTATAATATTTTACAAAGGATTGAAAGTATGGCTTACAAATTGGAGTTGCCTCCATCTTCACATGTACATCCAGTCATGATCTAGTCTTCCATGTAACATCCCCTACCCTCCAAAGGTCGAGCAATTCTACCAACACTTATGAATTTAGCCCTTTAAATCTCTGATACCAAAATGTAACATCCTCGGCCCTCTAAAGGCCGGGCAATGCTACCAACACTTATATAACATGAATTTAGATAAATTCAATACATTAACACAGAGCAAGAACATAATTACTGTTAGTATACATAATCCATGGCATTAACAACAATTCATATGCACAACATTAAACATCATCGCAACGAAATATATGATAATATTGCAAGCATCACAAACATGCATTTAAAAGATGAATTTAAACACATGCATATACTTATCTTTGAAACTAGATGTAACTCACTAACTGCATGTATACCTTCCACGAACCTCCCAGCCTTAGACTGTGTTTCTCATCACTCTCAGTAGTAGGTCACCCACAAGATGGGACTAAGCTCCATCAACAGGGAATCCTAGGCTAGGCAAGGTCAACGGGAAGACACCCAGTTACAGAGGAAGGATATTCTCCTAGGAGTCACTTATGCCCATTGCTCATAGACTCTCATTCCCCACATGCCTGTCGCACCCCAAGAGTATACACCTTCATTGTCACCAAGACATTCCTTCAGATGCTAACCTCCCTTTCCTTGGGCTTCAGCAACAGACCAGACCAGAAGTCTCAGAGTTCTGTAGCAGCTACATGACCCCTTCTAGGAGTTCTTACTTCCTCAACACAATCTCTCACCTGGAGAGAGTTGCTCATAGGTTTGGCACCTTGTTCTTGTGACCAATTCCAACACAGTGAGGACACAACCTCAAGGCTTAGCAACACACAGTCAATGGAATCAACCTCACACGGTTAGGACTATGCTGCCACAACAACCCACTGGGATAGCACAACATGACCCAGACAAATTCAGGTTTCTCAATCATGCAACATGTAAAAGACTCATGGTTATGGTTTCGGGATTGTGTAAGGGTACACAAAGATCTCACACATAGGCTTGAACTATCCAAGTAAGGGATCTGAAAAAAACACTAGACAGAGGTCGATCATGGGCAGTCACAAGTTCAGACGGAGGATGGCGAATTGGTAGGTCGAACCCCCGAAATCAGGTGATGAATGGTCGAATGGAGACCCTCAACATGGATTAGCCCTATGGTTTTAACTGCATGCGCCTAGGTCGACACATGTCACCCATGAAGCTGCATGCGCTCCATTAGCATGCGTTCCTCTCCAGGAACTTAGGACAAAACATATACATTTACACAGTATTTTGGAATAATAATAAATTATTATTCCCAAGGTCTTAAGACCCCAAGCTTATCCCCTCTTTATTACCTTTCAACCCCCTCTCCCTTACCCAGTCTTTGTGGAATCTTAGTCCCCCATCACTCATTCATCGTGGTCGGTCCACACGCGGAGATTTTTATCTTTTATTAATAATGTGAATAATTACATGTACAAAATTAGGCTCCTGGCCTTTAACACTTAGGCTCTCCGGCCTAATAAACACATAATCCTATCAAATTATCAATACTCGGCTCACCAGCCTAAAAAACATGATTTACAAAACATTTACAACAGGGCTCATCCTTTGGGATATTACAATCCCATCCCCTTATTTTTGCACTGTCCTCAGTGCAGCTTTCACACAACATCCGCAGGATTTTCAAAATCTTCAAAAATATGCGAGTATTTTGCCCTCATAGCATCCTCATGCTCCCATGTTGCATCCTCAGGACCGTACCAGGTCCATTGGACCTTTACAATCCCTATATCTCGATTTTAGAGTTGTTTTCTTTTCCTGTCCAATATGCGCACAGGATAAGCTTGCAGGACACCTTCTTGCTCCACCTGAATCACATTCCAATCAATAATATGATTAGCATCAGGTATATATTTCCTAAGAAATGAAACATGAAACACATTATGTACAGTCATGGATGCAGGTAATGCAAGCATATATGCAATTGGCCCAATCCTTCCTAGGATTTCAAATGGCTCACAAAATCTGGCTGCCAACTTGGCACAGTTTCCCAGCCTTAGGGAATTTCTCTTAGCTTTCACTTTCAGGAAAACATGGTCACTCACTTTAAACTCCCCATGGGTTCTATTTTTATTAGCAAAATTTTTCTGCCTGTCTTGGGCAGCTTTCAAATTCTGCTTAATTTTTAGCATTTGCTCTTCCATTTCCTTGAGCAACTCTAGCCCAACTACTACTCTGTCAGATGGATTATCCCAGCTTACTGTAGTATTTCACTTTCTGCCATAAAATGATTCAAATGGGCTCATCTTAACGATTCTTGATACCCATTGTTGTAGGCGAATTCTACCAAGTGTAGGTAGTCTTCCCATTTCGATGGTTTGTCCATCACATACATTCTTAGTATGTCTTATATCACTCGATTCACCTGCTCTGTCTACCCATCCGATTTAGGATGGTAGGCTGTACTTAAATTCAGATTCGTTCTGAATCACTTGAATAACCCCTTCCAGAAATTTGAGGTAAATTTCGGGTCTCTGTCAGACACAATTGTCTTGGGAATTCCATGCAATCATGCCACTTCCTTCATAAAAATATCAGCAACATCTGCTACCTTATGAGTAGTCTTTAGTGGAATAAAATGGGCAGCTTTCGTAAGCTTTTCCATTACCACCATGATTGAGACATGTTGCTTTCCTATTATGATTAATCCTGTGATGAAATCCATTGTCACCACTTCCCACCACCACTCAGGAATGGGTAAAGGCTGCAACAACCCTGTTGGGTGTCTGTGTTCAACTTTAACCTTTTGGCACTCCATACATCTGGCGATATAATCAACAATCTCTTTCTTCATACATGGAAATAAATGGCTCTTGACTGCTGCCACAGTTTTCTGATATCCAGGGTGCCTTGCATAAGGGACATTATGCATTTCATGCAAAATTATACGTTTCAAGTCCTGTACATTAGGTACATAAATTCTGTTCTTGTACATAATTATTCCATCAACCCCTAGTTTATAAATCTCCACTTTCTGTGGCATCCTACCTTACTGTAGTTTTGCTATCAAATCTCTGTACTGCAAATCTATATTTGCAGCCTCCAAAATCCTCCCCTTTATATCAGTTTGGTACATGCTAATGGATATAGCATGTAATTTGTGCACCTTTCTGCTGAGTGCATCAACCACCTGTTGGCAGCCAATCCACATTTTTCTATTGTCTTATAAGCTGCCTACACCAATGTTTTGCAAACATCAATTTTTCGTCGCAATTTTTGAATAAACGACACTTTTATTTTTGCGACATTTGCGCATTTACCTTCGTTTTGTTTGCACGACTATAAGCGTGAAAACTTAGTCTTTTGAAGCCGCATTGAAGTCATTATTTGAACTGTCATGATCCTTCTTATCAATATTCCTATTGCGATTACTTTTCACTTATCGTTATGCAACTGGAAAAACTTTTGAACTATACTCATTGGACATTCTTGTATTGATTGTGTGACTCGGTTTCATTGAGTTTGTAACACATTGGCATTTGGATTTGCATTTTATTTGACCTACTTGACCATTGGTTTCATGAAAATACATAGGGGTTATGATTAAATCCTTCATATATGTCTTTTGATATAATGCCTATGTTCATGTTTTCATAACTATTGGTATGTTGATTATACCCATTGGCACATTGGTTAAACTATTGATATGAGAGGTTACAATACATTGGCACATGGTTAAATATTTGGTATTGGTTTCAAATTGAATGTTGATGGTTTAAAACAATGGCACGACGTTGATTGTGCGCGTTGGTTTATACACTTACCATTGGATTCATTGGTCGGCCAAGTGACATGACTTTTGAAATACTATGATGGGTAGAACAACTATAAGCCGACGGTTGTACTTTGGCAATAACTATTTTGCATGGCAGAGATAAGCTCCACCACCTTCGCACGATGACATTTATGCCTATCCCTTATCCCCGTTTACCTCTGTTAGCTTGGATAACCCTTCGTGCATTTTGCTCCTGTGTGTGCTATGATCCAAACCTTGGACTTACCGTGTGCTCGGCTCCATGGCACCGGTAGTGCAAATTGAACTGAATTGCAGCCAAGCCTTACTGTTATTTGACAATGCCCACAAAGACTTGGAGGATAACGACTAGTTTACCTTCATGCAGAGATTTGAGGGTTTCAACTTATGTGTGGCACAACAGTTTGCTTTGACTTTTGATAGCTGTAGATCCAAGGTGGGTGACATATAGTTGGAAATTGATGAGAATTTTATTAGTTCTGCTACAGGGTTACCTGCCACAGGCCAACGTTGGTTCAAAAATTCGAAAGTGGAAGAGGTTCCATGGCCACTACTATTCGTCCCCCGAAAGGTCACCTCTTGTGACAGAGGTATGCCCATCTCTGTGCTTAAAACTCGATGGCATGATATTTTGATGATACTCAAACAGTTCGTGACCTATGAAGGTTGATATGGACTCATGTTTCTCTACCACCTGCGTTTGTTAATGAATTTTATGGGATACCCGTTGAATATGCCCTTTTAGTTTCAGCGTAGCCTATATAAAATGTCTAAAAGGTTTAAAAGGTAGAAGGCCGACAGTAGCATGTTCCACCATGGACTTATTAAACTTATCATTGTTTATCACTTGATTTTACATGGTGATAACTTGAGAGCTTTCATCGCTCGAAATGGTTTCGATGATACAGACCCTGTCCAGGTTGACAAGCCTACGGTAAATGAAACCAAGGTCGGGACACCCGTGCCCTTCCATGTCCTACTTCCCTCTCCTAAACCCTCGACCGATCCTGATGTTGAATTACCTGATGCTATGACTGAGAAGGTTGAGACCATTACAAAGCCCGTAAGCAAAAAGGCCAAGGCAAACCCTACTGCCATTACTAAGGGTAAAAAGAACACTCGGCTTATTTCAAGGATGGCTAGAAATAAACCTAAACCCTCGGTTGAGCAGAAGCCCATAATCCTTAGTGAGGATTTAGACTCTGACATATAACGTTTCCTAGCCAGTGAGTACCCTTACTCACAGGATTTATGCCCCGAACCACCTTATGATTTCGTGAAGAATCTTCCCCCTTGCCTAAGGAATAATCCTAGCTACCCTGGTATCAAACTGCCTAACGAAACCCTTGGAAATGTAATCAAACCCTCACCTGCACTTTCAAAGCCCACACAGTCTCACTGTGACCAATGTGATTTATGGTTGGAACGATACTACATCGACGTTCCCATACTCCAATCGAAAATTCAATCGATGGAAAGTCAAGTTGCAGTTTTGACCAGCCAAAGAGACAAACTCCAAGCAGCTGATACGGAGCAAAGAACAACTGGCTCCATCATTTTCAAGAATGTTGAATCGGCCACAACCGTTATCAACTCCAAATTGTCATGATCAAGCCATCTGCTCGCCATACAGGTATGGATTTTGATATCGTTTTAGTTATGTGAATGACTAGGATTAATATAGTGATTGGAATTTGGTCTTCGAATAGCTCTGTTTATATTTCGAAATGGCTCTGTCATAATGTGTTCATCCTGTATATTTTTCACTTTGCTAAAAATAAATGGAATTTCGTTTTAGATACATGAGTTGATCATTCCCAGTTTAGCCATTGATAGATTTTTATTGGATTTGAATGGTTTTTGTTTGGATTTGATTTGTTCGTTTGTCTGATTGAGTTAACGAAACTGATGGTTTGCTTTCAATTGAATTCGTTTTCTATCTACTCTGAACAGGAAGTTTTTCATGCTCAATTTAGAATAACATCATGTTTGGATTTGATTTCGTTATGATTCATATGCTATGATTGGAAAATGATTGCAATGAGTTTGGTTGTTACGATCTTGTAATATGTTGTGGCATGTAATCTTCTAAGAACATGAATACAACTCTGTTCAGTCTCAATTTGGAAAGAACGACTCTGTTTTTATGAAAACAATGCTCTCATTTGAGCCTGTGCAAGTGTGCCCGAATCGTGGAATGGTTTTGATTCATAATAACTATGTTAAAACCTTAACTGTTCGATTCGCTCTTATTCTGATTGGATTATCCCATATCCTGAGTTGGAAAGATTGTTTTATGAGTTGGATTCAGATTATAATTGCTGCTCTGTTTGATTTTGAATTTGTAAATGGTCAACCTAGGTTATCTCTATCAAATCCGGTTATAATTCGTTTGAATGGAACGATTTTGATCAAAACCAATCGATCTTGTTTGCCCAATTTGCAATAACAAATGATTGGATAATTCTTACGAATTCTGTTACCAATTAATTGATCCTGTTATGATTTCATTTGAATTGATTTTCGCGCCAGCTTGAGTCGATCCACTCGTGGCATGAGTCGTTTGCTATGTCATTTCAGTTATAACGATTTGAAAAGGATCTTGTTGGATTCGATTGTATCTCCTGTTGATAAGGCAGCGCAACAATTGCCTATGATTTGTTTTGATTATATCAGTTTCAAATTGATTCCAAATGGTTTCACAACTATTTGATTATGATTATGTTCATTCGATTTTGTGGTAACAAAAGAAACAGAGTACGCGTATCTCTATGATCATTTGATTAATCTTGATCCTGTTCGATTGATAATGGTATAACCGTTTCAATCTCAATGATTCATTTTCAAATAGCTATTGGATGTTAATTGAATTTAATTCTTTAAAAAGATTTTCAATCGATTTTAATGTTGATTCTGTCTTATTCAAACCAGCTACAGAATCGCAAGATTCTGTAGCTAGTCTATAGAATTAGATTTTTATTATTTTATTAACAAAAGATCCTTCTAAATTGTCTATTTTTTACCCTTTTCAGGTAAATTCAAATTGCATGGGACATGTTGGACATGCTAGGGAAATATTTGTGTATTTTAATTTTATTGTAGGTTCCTAGTTTAGTTAAACTTGGGATATCTTCCCAGATTTATGTAAACAGTTTTGATAACTTCCACAGGGAGGTTTCACCCTGTGGAAAACCTATAAATACTTATTATTTTTTGTAATAAGGATCATCCTCACTTGTGGGAGAGCCAGGCTATGGATTCCTAATACAAACTGGGACAAAATTTGATGTTCTGCTACAACTTTCGCTTTCATAATATCAATTTTTTGTTTCAAGTTTATGCATGTCATTAGCAATTGATTATAGACTACTTTTGCTATCATAGTCTTTTGCAGAATGATGTGATTTAATAAATATGATCCATGTCTGATTTCTTTCAACATTTAAAAACACAACAATTACTTTATTCAGTTAATGAATGACAGATTTCTCTTCTTCATCAATTGAAATATTTCGTATAAGTCTTTGCATACGGGTTTATCTAATTGTGGAGATTTATAAATCATATGATTGTTGTGATTTTTATGTTTTGTTTGTCCTGTAATCACACTTGAAGAGAACTGCAGCTATCGTTTACGAGAAGCTCCTGGATAAATCGGTGCGGGTTTCCTCCTTCCGATCTGCTAAAACAATCATCATACACAGGGAAAATCTGGAGCATTTCTCTAGGTCAGTTTGTACTTTATTTTAATTAATTTGTTAGTATACTGTTAGTATTTTAGTTAGATATATTTTTAGTTTAGATTAGTGATTTAGTTTAGTTAGTTTTCTGTTTTATTTCTGTTCATAAAATTATAAAATCAACAAAAATATCTTTCTCTGTCTTAGGGCAGAATATAAATGAATTTTTCAGGTTTTATTTAAATCTGTAAATTGTAGATACTGTACATTTTGTGAATAAGTTATATTTCAGTTAGTAGTTAGATAGTTAATTAGTTAGAGTTAGTATAGTAGTAGTTAGTAGATTGTATATATAGAATAGTTAGTTTTAGTTTAGTTTGTTTAATAGTTAGTTTAGTTAGATTAGTTATTAGTTTGTTTTATTTATTTTTAGTTAGATTAGTTATTGTAGATTAGTTTTTTTCTTTTTTTTTCTTAGGACCTTAGATCGGCTAACGGAGCCACTAAACCCGTCAGGGTGGTTCATCCAAAACGGATTGGGTTATTATACAACCCCGGACCGGTTCCACTCTTCCAGTTGACGGACGGTCGATTTCGCCCGTCAACGCCACCTTGTTTTCCTTCCCTTTGATATGCTTGATGTCAAAGTCGTATTCACACAGAAACTCGAGCCACTTACTCTGCCTAGCGTTTAGGGTGGGCTAGTCAAACAAGTATTTCAGACCGTTGTGGTCTATTCTCAATTCAAATCTCCTCCCCATGAGGTAATGTCTCAATTTCCTCAGAGCGTGAATGATTGCTGCCAACTCCAAATCGTGAGTGGCATAACTCTTTTCGTGCTCTTTCATTTTTCTGGTCTCATAATAGATTACAGATCCATTCTGACTGAGCACTCCTCCTAGTCCTTCTTTGCATGCATCAGTGCATACCATGAAATATTCATTTGGGTCTGCGATCCTCAGGATTGGAGCACTGGTTAACAATTGCTTCAATTGTTGGAATCTTCTCTCACAATCCTCTGTCCACATAAACTTCTTCTCCTTCCTTTGCAAAGAAGTGATAGGGTGAGCTATCCTCGAGAACCCTGGGATAAACCTTCTGTAATAGCCTGCTAGACCCATAAAGGATCTAACTTCCGCCACATTCCTTGGCACTGACCATTCTCTGATGGCCTCAACCTTCTCAGGATCCACGATGATCCCTTCTTCTGAAATAATATGCCCCAAGTAATGGATCTGTTCCTGATAAAATGAGCATTTTTTTAATTTGGCATACAACTGGTGCTCTCTTAGCACTTGCAACACCATCCTCAGGTGTTGTTCATGCTCTTCCTCTAACTTTGAATACACCAAAATTTCATTTAGGAAGACTATGACAAACTTGTCTAGATAGTCTCTGAACACACCATTCATCAAGCACATAAAAACAACAGGTGTGTTTGACAGTCCAAATGGCACCACTGTGAACTCGTAATGACCATACCTTGTTCTAAAGGCAGTCTTGTCGATGTCTTCATCCTTTTTTCTTACCTGGTGATATCCCGATCTGAGATCTATCTTCGAAAATATCTTCGCATCCTTCAACTGATCGAAGAGGTCATCAATCCTCGGCAGAGGGTACTTGTTCTTAAGAGTTACTTTGTTTAATTGCCTGAAATCAATACACAGCCTCAATGTCCCATCCTTCTTCTTCACGAATAGGACCGGGGTACCCCAAGGTGACACGCTTGGGTGAATGTACCCATTCCTCAGAAGCTCTTCAAGTTGCAACTGAATTTCTTTCAGCTCTAGTGTGCTCATTCTATAAGGATCTTTCGACACTGGAGCTGCTCCAGGCATCAAATTTACAAAGAAATCGATATCTCTCTTCGGAGGTAGTCTGGGTACCTCCTAAAATACATATTCAAACACTTTTAGTACTGCATGGTCTCCAATCTTTGAGACCTCATCCTTATATGCTTCCTCCATATGGGCTGCAAACAACTGACAACCTTTCCTGTATCATTTCTTCAGCTGTAATGCTGAAATTTCTCTGACAAAAATAGCTCTGGGAATTCCTTGGACTGTTTTCCGATTCCCCTCCTCATCCAGGCAAGTAAATTCCTTGTTAAGGCAATCTAGGAGGGCATGGCGCTGGTCCAACCAGTCCATCCCAATTAAATAGTCATAAGAGCCTAAAGGCAGAATATTCAATTCAACCTTTGTGCTCAATCCTTTCATGTCCACATGACAAGACTTAACCAACTCAATGACTTTCCTCTTGGTTCTTGTAGCCAACTGCACTAACCAAGAATTTTCATGTTTGCTTCTTGATAAATGCAAACCTTACACCACTCTAGGATCTATATAAATATGGCTAGCCCCTGGATCAATTAAAACTGTAAGTGGTTGGTTGTTAATCATACCTTCCACTTCAATCATGTGCGATTGAAATTTAGCTTGCTTGTTGTCTAGGGTTACGTAGATCCTTGGCATTCTACTACCCATGTACTCCACTTTTTCAGCTTGCTGAACATTGTGGACGAATCTCGCTTTATCATTTCTGTGGGGGAAATATTTGTACCTATGGTTTCCTTTAGAACCCCAACACTCCATAGGTGCCTTCCTTGGAAATTGACCACCCACTTCAGCCTTTCTAGGCTCTCTAAAAGATGGTTGTCCCTGAGGATTATTTCTAAAAAAGGGAGGCTTGTTTCCCTTCTACCTTTGTTCCTTCTTTAACTTCTTCTTGTCTTCCCAAGCCTTCTAGAAGGTAGGATTCTCTCTTTGTTGTTCATATAAACATTTCGCTCTTCTTATTGTTTCTTACATAGACTTAGGGTCATCATATTGAATCTTGTCACCAATAGAAGGTGGTAATCCACTTAGATACCTCTGAATCTTGACAGTCTCCTCCTTGATGAATGGAGCATACTTCAACAATTCCAAAAATCTTTGCTCATACTCATCAATGGTCATGCTACCCAGTTTGAGGTCAAAGAAATCTTTCATCTTTCTGTCATAATATCTTTTAGTCAAATAATTCTTCTTAAAATACCTCTTGAATTCCTTTCAAGTGATATCTTTCTCTCTAATGTGTTTCACCTACACAAGCTGATCCCACCACATGGATGCTTTTCCTTTCAACCGATACATCATAATTTTTCCTTCGGCATGAGAGGAATAATTCTGCAATTAGAAGTACTTCCTTGTGCCTGGCAGCCATGTCTCGACATCTTCTTCCTTCTAGTGTTCTCCATGAAATGTGGGAGGCTTAATCTTATTCATTTCTCCTTTTAGTTCATCCACTCGAGACCTCCTATGCTTTCTGGTAGGAGATGGGTTTGAACTACCGTGTGTTTCTTTACTGGAATTCTTTGGGGAGTGACGACAACGTTCGATAACACTCCTCGATCTTCTTTTCCTCTCAGGGGTCCTGTGACTCCCTGTTTTGATTGTGTCACTCTCCTTTTCCAATTTCTTTTCGATCCTATCCAGGCTTCGCAACAACTTCAAGTTGAATTCACCCTTTTTATCCTGCATTTTCTTGAGCCTTCTGCTATCAGCTCAATGAGCTTGGGCATCTTTTTGAAATCTTTCAATGATTTTCATCATATGCCTTCCCTATCCATCTCCTTTCCGTTCCCATTGGAGTTCGATCCTTCGACTCCCAAGTTGACATCCATTCCTTTTCTTTCGTTCTCTGAACTTGAGGAAATTCATGCCTCTTCCATGTCTTTGCACTCGGTGACAACTCTGACCAGTTCTGGCCCTCGTCAACTTCTGCAATCACAACATGCAGACAACCAGAATTTGTTAGGCCATCTTTCCTTAACAAATTCCACACATTCAAAACCAACCCGATTCTAAGAAAATGTTTCGACTTCATGAATATTTTGATCTCTGCTCAGCTCTGTAACTTTCGGGCAATGGCCCCCTCTTTCTTAGTCCCCAACCCATGCGATCATGGGCTGTGACCAAACACTAGACCACTATCTCTCAAATTCTGGTTACCGAACTCGTGACATCGAGTGTATCAACGGTCCACATGTACACGACATCCAATAGTTGGAACTCACTGTGGTCCTTCCGTCATTGAAGTTTCAGGACTTTGGGACTTCAGGGTTTTGGGACTTCGGACCTCGGAGGTTCCCGCACTTGTTTCCTCCAAATCTTTCGACATTCGACATTCTGATTTACTTTATCCCCTCCGAGCCCACATCACACAGTTGTTTTGAACAACCATGGTGACACATGGCACACTTAGGAGGGTCCACATCACCTTTGACGATGTCATCGGGTCCTACCATGTTCACTTTTCTTTTTGGGAGTTTGTGCGTCCGCACTTCTCACTTTTTTTCGATATCCAAAATCGCGATCTGCTCCTTCGCTTGATCCTACGACCAAGCTCTTTCCTTGCGATCTATGGTGTAGATCTTTTCAGTACTTCGGAGTTTCAGGCATCGGGAGTTCATGACTCAACACATCTCTCTTTTCCTAATAATCGAATCCCCAAAAGGTTTCCAGGATAATTCTCCTGCAGCTTCTCCAGATTTGATGGTCATGAGGGATCTCCTTTCCTCCCAACTAGATCCAATGGCTCCAACACTTCGTGCGCTCCACTCTCTCTCTCGCTCTCTCTCTCTCTCTCTCTGTGGCCAAATACCACACCAACTACAGTTTTGTAACACAGCCAAGCAACCCCTTGGCACTCAGAAATAATCTAAGGTTCAAAATTAGTCCCTCCAGACACAATATCTACCTAAAACATCAGGTCCAATGACCCCTTATTTGTCCCATCCAAGCTCAGCGTTGAAAACCTTGGATTTGATACCAAATGTAACATCCCTGACCCTCCAAAGGGTGAGCAATGCTACCAACACTTATGACTTTATCCCTTTAAAGCTCTGATACCAAAATGTAACATCCTCGGCCCTCCAAAGGCCGAGCAATTCTACAAACACTTATATAACATGCATTTAAATAAATTCAATACATTAACACAGAGTAAGCACATAATTACTGCTAGCATACATAATCCATGGCATTAACAATAATTCATATGCACAACAATAAACATCATCGCAACAGAATAGATGATAATATTGCAAGCATCACAAACATGCCTTTAAAATCTGAATTTAAACACATGCATATACTTATCTTTGAAACTAGATGTAATTCACCAACTGCATGTAGGCCTTCCACGAAGCTCCCAACCTTAGACCACGTTGCTCATCACTCTCATCAGTAGGTCACCCCTGAGCTGGGACTAAGCTCCACCAATAGGGAATCCTAGGCTAGGCAAGGTCAACGGGAAGACACCCAGTTACAGAGGAAGGATTTTCTCCTAGGAGTCACTTATGCCCACTGATCACAGACTCTCATTCCCCACATGCCTGTCCCACCACAGGAGTATACACCTTCACTGTCACCAAGACATTCCTTCGAATACTAACCTCTCTTGCCTTGGGCTTTAACAATAGACCGGACTAGATGTCTCAGAGTTCTGTAGTAGCTACATGACCCCTTCCAGGAGTTCTTACTTCCTCAGCACAATCTCTCACTTGGAGAGAGTTGCTCACAGGTTTGGCAACCTGTTCTTGTGACCAATTCCATCACAGTGAAGACACAATAGTAAGGCTCAGCAACACACAGTCAATGGAAACAACCTCACACAGTTAGGACTACGCTACCACAACAACCCACTGGGATAGCACAACACGACCCAGACAAATTCGGGTTTCTCAATCATGCAACACGTAACAGACTCACAGTTATGGTTTTGGGATTGCGTAAGGGTGCACAGAGATCTCACGCACAGGCTTGAACTGTCCAAGTAAGGGATCTGAAAACAACACCAAACAGAGGTCGATCATGGACATTCACGAGTTCAGATGGAGGATGGAGAATTAGAAGGTCGAACTCCTAGACTCAGGTGATGGCTGGTTGAATGTATACCCCCAACACGACTTATTCCTATGGTTTTAATTGCATGCACCTAGGTCGACACATGTTTCCCATGAAGCTACATGTGCTCCATCAACATGCGTTCCTCTCCAAGAACTTAGGAAAAAACATATACATTTACACAGTACTTTTGAATAATAATAAATTATTATTCCCAAGGGCTTAAGCCCCCAAGCTTAGCCCCTCTTTCTTACCTTTCAGCCCCCTCTCCCTTACCTGGGCTTTGTGGAAGCTTAGTCCCCCATCACTCATTCATCGTGGTCGGTCCACACGCAGAGATGTTTATCTTTTATTAATAATGTGCATAATTACATGTACAAAATCAAGCTCCTGGCCTTTAACACTTAGGCTCTCCAGCCTAATAAACACATAAGCCTATCAACTTATCAATACTCGGCTCACCAACCTACAAAACATGATTACAACAGGGCTCATCCTTTGGGATATTACATTCCATGTTTCTTTCTTAAAGGAGGTAATCGACAACAAGATCCCATTCCAAACTATTTTACTAGAGATTAATGAAGAAGGGAAAATCATACTAGACCCAGAAACAATCTTTGAAACACAGATTAAGCAACTAATAAATTGAGCAATTATAGAGTACCTCGTCAAATGGAAGAACCTACCAATGGAAGAGGCAGCATGGGAAGATGAGTCCTTCATGTAGAAACACATGTGGTTAGTCAAGTGTCGAGGACAACGCTTGTTTGAAGGGGAGGGGCATGTTAATCCCTATACAAAGCTCCATGTTATGTATAAAAGCCCTTATAAATCCCTAGATATTGAATTATTACATTTATAGTGTTATATGTGTATGTAGGCTAGAACCCTTCATTGCACCTTTTCATTATAATTGTACCCTTTGTCTCATATATATATACACCAAGGAGACCTAGTCTTAGTATCATCTTATTGCATCTTATATTTTCTTAAGAATTGGATATATTGTAAAACATGGTTTCGTCCTCGAAGTGGAATATATTGATTAATGTTTTATCATTTTTAAGGTGTTGGATCATAACTGTTCTTTCCCCAATAGAGTCACCAATTTTGTTATAGTGGAAACTACCGAAAGGCTAAGTGATCATACCCTCATTGAGTGGGTGAGGCTCAATGATAAAATCAAGGATATATAACATGTTTCTTTCTCCTAAAACTAACATGCATGCTAAGAAGTATATGAGAAAAGGAATAAGGAAAAATCCCGATTTCGAATGGTTGTCCAAAGTATCTAATGACTTATGCTTTATCTCGCTCTAGCTTCACTACTCCACCACATAACTTGCACAATCATCCAACAAGAAACACATTCCTCATTCCTCATCAAACAATAAAGATAACTTGCATGAATAAAGTCTTAATATATTAACTCAAGATAATTAGAACAACACAAAACCTCATTAAAGATGCAATAAGATCCATAAATGAAGATATTTCTTGGGGTATAAAAGATGATATATCTATATTGATTAAAAGAGTGTTACAACATGAGTGATTACCTTGATATTCACTGTTGTATTCTTGGCTCCAAGACGTAAAATGATCCTCCTTAATCACAGGTAGGCCTCCATTCAACTAGCATGATCCGACGACTGTATCATGGAAAGATCGAGAAGTGAAAGGCTAATACAATCTCACCTAAGATCTGATCACACTAATCCTGATGCCCAACACTCAACATGGTATCAAACTCATGACCAAGGATTCTCACTATAATTCTATAGCATAAGGATTCTTGCAAATAGACTCCTCTCCCTTAGCTTTGACTCTCTTACTTATAGATTCTCAAGGATAGAATAAAGGGATACATAGAATGCATTACGCGCACTTGTGAGCCATGTGAAACACCACATGAGATTTTGGATTTTTTCGACTCATATATTTTTATCTTTCCTCGTGAATTTGTATTTTCTGAAGCTTTAAGGGGTGGTTGTGGGTTTTATATGAGAAAATCGCGACTGACCATGTTTGATCTATGGGAAAGGTGCAATTGACCTCTCTTTCACTAGGAAAAAAGTGTGGCCTTAATGTCCTTTTGAAAATCAAGCCTTTTGTGAGAAAATTTATATTGATCCAAGAGTGTACTTTGGTTCATTATATCTATCTTGGTCTATGGTGCCAAATAGAGGTGTAACACTCACACAACCTGCTTCTTCCAAACAACCCTCTAACTTGTCAATGTATATGCCAAAAAGGGTAGGGGATAGGAGGAAACCTTGTTTAACTCCTATATTACAATCAATTTATTTTTACCAANGAAAGATCGAGAAGTGAAAGGCTAATACAATCTCACCTAAGATCTGATCACACTAATCCTGATGCCCAACACTCAACATGGTATCAAACTCATGACCAAGGATTCTCACTATAATTCTATAGCATAAGGATTCTTGCAAATAGACTCCTCTCCCTTAGCTTTGACTCTCTTACTTATAGATTCTCAAGGATAGAATAAAGGGATACATAGAATGCATTACGCGCACTTGTGAGCCATGTGAAACACCACATGAGATTTTGGATTTTTTCGACTCATATATTTTTATCTTTCCTCGTGAATTTGTATTTTCTGAAGCTTTAAGGGGTGGTTGTGGGTTTTATATGAGAAAATCGCGACTGACCATGTTTGATCTATGGGAAAGGTGCAATTGACCTCTCTTTCACTAGGAAAAAAGTGTGGCCTTAATGTCCTTTTGAAAATCAAGCCTTTTGTGAGAAAATTTATATTGATCCAAGAGTGTACTTTGGTTCATTATATCTATCTTGGTCTATGGTGCCAAATAGAGGTGTAACACTCACACAACCTGCTTCTTCCAAACAACCCTCTAACTTGTCAATGTATATGCCAAAAAGGGTAGGGGATAGGAGGAAACCTTGTTTAACTCCTATATTACAATCAATTTATTTTTACCAACCCTTAGTGTTCTTGAAATTGGCAATAACATTCTTGTACAACCTTATTGCAACAACTCTCAACTTAAAAGGAACTTTAAGATTTTCTAATATGTTCCAAATGTTAGTATTAAGGATTGCGTCAAAAGATTTGCTAAAGTCAATGAAACAACAAAATAGATTGGTTTTATTATTGTGACACTCCTTCACAATGATCCTAAGTGTAACAAGGTAGTCTATAGATGAATGCTGGATCCTAATTTTGACCTGTCCTTTATTTCTTTTCCTGTGGATTTCTAGAAATATGTCGATTTCCTTCTCCAAAATAATTCCATATAACTTGGCTAATATGGGGCTAATCATAATGGTCATGTAATTAGAATGATTTTTTTATCCCCTCTTTTACAAATAGGCACAAAGGCTTTGATTCCAAGGTTTAGGGAAGCCTTGCTTGATTTCTAAATTGAATAGCTTGTGGATGTGAGGGATGAGGATAGGTCCTCCATTTTTTAATATTTTTTCTTTGTAGCCTTCAATTTCCTTAGGTTTCCCTTTTGTGGATAATTAACCCCAAACTCCATGTCTTGTATGGAAAAATATTCTTCCTCTGTAGAATGTGTTTGAATGTTTTCCATGACATTAAGGGATTTGTAAAGATTGTTAAGGTAGGAGTTACAATCCCTCAAGGGAATCATATTGTTTTATTTAGTTTTACGAGTTACTATTTTCTTCCATAATTTCTTTGGATCTAGCTTAGATAGGTGCAAGCGATTCTTCCCCTTTCTATTTATATAGTACCTTTTTTCATTTTAATTAGAGATTTGTACCTATTTATATTGTCGAATTTTAATGACTCATTAGAAACATCCTAGTGTATTTTATAGAAATATTACACGCTTTATTGTACCAAGGGTTGGATACTCTATTTTCCTTTTTACACAACACTTCGATAGAGAACTTGTTAATGGATGTAGAGAGGGGTTTCATAAAATTATGACAGAGGTCTTCAATATTGTCCTTATTTCATATGAGATTTGATTCATTATTTAAATCCTTTAAAAAAAGATTAGCTTTGTTTTTGTCGAAGCTCAAGTGTTTTGGTTATTAGAATTCTCTTCAATGGGCCTTTTGTGCATGGAAAATTTTAGAGTTAGAGTTAAAAGCCTATGATTGGGGTTGAGTTCATGGTAATTTAAGATGACAAAATTTACTATTTCGTTATATATTGGGGTATCATATATTGTGACGATCATGAACTATTTGACATAAGTCTCTTTAAACATGTTATTTTGCAACAAAAGTTTAAATGAAGAGTACTTAGTGTTATGGCCTTCACTCTATTGACTAATATGTTCAATAAGGAGGTGGATTTTAGCCATGTTGGTGAGGATCATTTTCATTTTATTTGATCTTCATTTATATCATATTTCTTATTATTATTTTTGTTTAAATCTCTATTTTACAATAGTTATTTGATTAGATTGTCTCTTTGTTTTGATATTTGAAATTTACTCAACCATGAAATTACATTTGAGTTGGAAGAAAAGGAATATTGATTTTTTTTCATAATAACAATACATATTTTATATTAAAAAAAATCTAGTTGAACTATACAATTGGGGTTACAGAATTAAAATATGCAGAGTGACTTTACCCTTCAATCTTACATTACATATTTTCCATTCAAAATATAATTACAACTATTTATAAAAAACACATTGTAATAGAACCCCCAAGTGTATTGTCTAACATACTAGACTAATATATCAGAATTTAAGAGAGCAGCCATAACACGAAAATTACACACAAAATAATATTGTATATTACTATATCAAATCCCAAGATACAATAGGTATATGTAGCTGGAGTTAGATCCAACCAATTCCAAACATAGGTATGGAGGTTGAGATAATATCTCAACATCTCCTACAAAATCTCAAACCANTTTACATAAACATGTAGACATATAAAAACCTTTAAACTCACCACACACCACACATATAAATGACAAGCCCTTATTATCTTTCCAGTACAACTCTGTCCTTCCTTTGCTCGACCAATGGACAATTTCTTCTCGTAGATCAATGATCTTTCTCGGTGCGTTGAAAAGAGCATGGTCTTTAAATCGTTTTTCCCAGCTGGTTTTTTTTTATTTAATATTCTAACCAGACATGTTTCATATTGAAAATACATTATTCACATGAATAGGGAAACTCGTTTGACCAGCCTATTCGTGCATCTTTACAACATCATTTATCATAATAATAATAATCCACCATTAAGCCTCACATCTCACCCCCCACTAGCAGCAGACATGCTAAATTTGGCAGAAAAGAAGCAGAAGAAAGGTTTAGGGTTCTGAAAAATGGAGAAAGAGGCCGCAGAGGAAATCCAGTTGCTTGGCGCCTTCGGCATCATGAGAGAGGCCTCCACATCCTCCTCCGTTCCTCCCGTAGTAAACTTTTGTGGGCTCTTTAACCCTTCACGGAGATCCCTTGCTTTCGTCTTGCACACGACGATTAATTGCCCAGCATTGACCCTGTCACAAACAAACCAACAACACTCCAATCTCTGAAGTGGCAGCAGCTGCAGATATAATCAGACGGAACTCTAGCAATGGCAGTGTTGGATGACGGCTTACACAGCAGCACAACCTCACGACTTACACACAAAAAAATTAGAAATTCAAACAACAATATATATCTACTCTCCTACATATGTACAGAGAATATAAGCGATTACAACTCTCACATTCTCCTGGCCTTCCCCTGAGGGAATCAAGCCAGACCAGGCTCTGATACCATATCAGAATTTAAGAGAGTAGCCATAACACGAAAATTAAACACAAAATAATATTGTATATTACTATATCAAATCCCAAGATACAATAGGTATATGTAGCTGGAGTTAGATCCAACCAATTCCAAACATAGGTATGGAGGTTGAGATAATATCTCAACAACTCCTACAAAATCTCAAACCAACTCCAAACCAATCCCTAAATTAATCATTAATTCTAACATAATAAAACTATAAAATAACAATACATGCTAATAATAGTAAATAATACTAAAATATTCTCTAAGTCCAAAGTGACCATCGATATTTAGATCCACCTATGCTTTTGATTCTTGATGTTCTATTGCCATCACACCAAGGCGACCAAATGGTCCATTGAGGTTCCAATACCATGCGTTGGATGGATCGAAACAATGTCCATAGAGATATGAGTTAGGCCATATGAGATAGTGTCCATAGAGGAGTCCATAATAATGGACACGGAGGAGATGCCATATGCACAGGGGGATTTTGAGATGGCCCCCTATGTATCCTACATGAGATCGTAAAGATGTGGTAGTGGAGGCCAATTCCACTTGCTTCAATGTGTGGTAGTCATGATGACATGATACTATGCCTCCCACTCTCTAGTTTGAATAGCAAATTAATCCATAATCATGTTATTTTCTAAGAATCATGATTACTATTATAATTTATTGTGATACAATTAAGAAAATGGTGGTACTTTATAAATTAATATGGAAGAGATGTGTGATATGGATAATTCTTATAAACTAGTATAGATTCATCTTAATTTGAGATTTAGAAGCACCAAATACAAATTAATATGGAAGAGATGTGTGATATGGATAATGCTTATAAACTAGTATAGATCTATCTTAACTTGAGATCTAGTAAGTACTAAGAGAGGTTAAAAAGAACTAGAGACACACACTTCTAGGTGTTTAAATGTTTGTGGTTAAGATACATCTATGTTGGTTTATTTTATTATTATGGTCATTTTTTTTTATATATTTTGGAAACCCGAAGGATGCTTCTCCATATTAGTGGATGACATCCCTAGTAAACTCATCGACATAGACTAATGCACTTCACCCAAGGGATTCTATCAGGTACATGTTGACATAAAAGTAGCCAAATGCCCAACAACATTGGACACAAGTGGTTAAACTAACCCCTTCCACTAGAGATTTTTTTCAAGGATTCATACATGAGTGTATAAACCTTTGTGAATCTTACTAATTTTTAAAATGGCAACTATAAATTGTTTGTTGATTTTTTTTTTTAAATATTTAAATTTACAAGCATTTTATATAGTTTTGAGAAAAAGTTGGTTGTTTTTTTAAGTAAAATAATTTTGTTATATAGAATTTGGGCTATTTATTTTGGGAAAAAATGGAAATTGGCTAATCATTTTTGGAAAAATATGGAATATTTGGTGATTGTGTTTAAATTTAGCCCTTAATTTCTTCCTTGGACTTTATATTAATTTTTAATATTGTGTTGCTAATTTTCTACCAAATGACTTTTTTGAGGTGATATTTTTTGGGGACATTTGTGAGCCCAGAAATTGTTAGATCGCAGATTTGAGTGATTATTTATTTTATAGTACCACTGCCCTAGGGTTTTCCAGCATGCTGAACAGTTATACAACCCCATTTTTCTCACAATGTAAAAAATAATAATAAACAAATAATATTTAAAAATAGAAAACCCAATGTAGGTCCATTTATGTACTAAGAGGTTAGCCCAAATTCACTTTTACACAATACTTATGTAATTGGGTTATGGAGGAAGACCTAAAACTTCTTATAATTGGCTAAGAGCTAGTCTTTTTTAGAATTAAGGAAATAGGTTAAAGGCCCAAGACTTAACTGAATTATGATGGGTTTTCCATGTTAGTAGTCTAAATGTTATTCAGAGGATAAATCAAGCCATAAATTGTTAGATCCGCATATTTGAGTGATTATTTCTGTATAATCCTAATACCCAAGAATTTTTCAACAAGCTGAATCCATTTCTAAATTCAAAAAATGGAATTAAAAAACAAAAAATAATAGTTTCGTATAAATTTATATTACAGGATTCCAAAAAAAAAACATTTAATAAAACAGTTAGACAAAACCATAAAAAATTACATGCAAAATTAATGAATGAACATTAAAGAAAGTTTTTAATTATAGTTTAAGTTAGTAATCTCTTCATCATATCTATGAAGGTGTCAAACACAGATAATTAGCAACGTTCGCCAAGGTATTTTTGTCATAATTTGGCAACAGCCTTTACCGCACCACAGCGATGTGATGTGATATATCCATTTGTACCTTCATAAACTTTCCAAGATTGCCATCGAGAGCATGCCAGATTTAAGATAAAAAGTATATATACATATACTTCATACGACATACAATTTCCGAATTAGTGGAGAGTTGGAAAAGAAAGCCGTCGCAGACCTCTTTCTTTTCTCAGGTGATGAAGGGTTGATGTTGTCGCGACATTCATGGACTACTACTATACATCACTCTCTTCGACATTATTTCGCTGCAAGAGACGAAACGAACACGGTATGGCCCGTGGGTGTTTTGGCCGTGTCATACGGTCACTGGTACCAGCTTTTCAACGGGCTAAAGTTATATTCTTCTCGAAAATCTTGTTCTGAAAATTGAAGTTTCATGTTTCTGTTTGTAATTAATCACTAGCACAGCCATATAATTGTGGCTGATCAACGTAGAAAGATTGATAAGATGAAAATAATGCTTAAAAGAATATATTAAATTTTATTATTGATTAACAAATAAACGGTTGGGCTTCATTTATCTGGTGTTAATATTTTAATTTCTGTTAATGTCTTAGGTGGCAATCAGTTAGCTATCAAAGTAATTTTTAAATATGATTAGGTAAATGTAAAAAAGTAAACACATAAACTGATGTCTTTATAATAGCTAGGAAGTTAATGATTGAAATCACACCCATTTATTTTGTGTGACTACTAAGAATAAAATTTATTAAGCACTAAACCCCTATTAAATCTGCCCATTGTCAATAGGTTTTGGTTGGTTCAGAAAATGAAATATTGATTCATATCTCTTCAGTTTGTAACAAAATTTTAATTTTTATTAATCACTCGGACACGACAATCAACTAGTTATCATAGTAAATTTTAAATATGATTAAGTAAAAGTAAAAAAATAAAAATGTAAACGGATGTGTTTATAATAGTGAGGAAGTTAGTGGTTAAAATCACAACTATTGATTTATTGGTACGAGTAAGAATATTCCATCAATATTTAATTTTGTTCATACAAAACTGATTAAACACTAAAAACCTATTAAATGTGCCCATTGTCAATAGTTATACTTTTTTTACTCAAATATATTATAAATTTTAAGTAAAACTTCTTTTATATAATTTCAATTAATCATTATAAATTTTATATAAACTTAAAAACGATCATATATTTATAGCAGCAACATATTATGAGTTACTGAAGACTTGGATAGTGTACAGTTGAATGGTATATTAGGGTTGGAATTTCAAAATGGGCCAAATCCTTCAAATTTGACTGTTTCCTGTAGTGAAACATTAATTTTACTCCTTTTTATTAAGAAGGTTGACAATTATATGATATTATTAAATATATTTGATGGACAAATTCAGTGACTAATAATTTGGTTCATGAAGAACAATTTACTGATCAAATTCTCTCTTTAAATAAAATCTATAAATACAATTTAAATAACAAAAAATAATAATTTTATTCAAATTTATATAACATTCCTATCCAAAAAAAATTTAAAAAAAAAATTTTTCAGTGCCCAACCATTGAAATCCAATCAATCTGACTGAACGGTACATCACTAAATACTTTCAACTCGACAGCCGGTGTACGCGTTTGAAAGCACCGCACAAACCCTGTCATATCAATCAATGCATTTTTCGGTTGCTTTAATATACATAGATTTGTTGAATTTAAATTCATGTTAACATAAGATTTATTAAGTATTCAGCAGAGATAAAGTGAGATGTAAATTTTGAAATTAAGATCAATTATGTTTTGTATTTATTTTTTTAATATTTTTTTTTTATATTAAACTGTAAAATATTTATTTATATAGTAAGTAAATGCTACTTTTTATATAATATTTATTATTTTAAAAAAAAATTCACCAAAAAAATGGTGTCCAAAACTTATCAATAATACTTCCCTACGTTAGTGGATGGTAAGGGACAACCCCAGGTACACAAGGTTTGAACTAGTGACCTCCCAATTGTGCTATCCTAAAGAGCTATCCGAGTGTGGTGGGGATAGCCATTACTAGATGCTATGGTTTGACTCTTCACCTTTATTCAAGGAAAACCACACCACTTGGTGGTCTATAAGGAGGTAGAATTTCAAATTAGAAACACAAACAGATGACACAAATATGTGTGATGAATTGCTCACTCCCCTAGTTTACCTCTAGACTTAGTTTATTAATACATGAATTTGGTCAAGGTTATAGAAATGTGAAACTCCAATTTCAAATTTTGATTTTCCAAGAGGCTCCTAACACTCATCTTGAATGGAGAAATGAATTCTCTACAACTTCTTTCTACATATTTCAAATTTTGATTTTTCAAGAAGCTTGGTGAAAACATACTAGACTAAGTCGATTTCCTATAGGCTAGATTAAGTCAATTTTCTATATTCTCTGTGTGGTAAAGTATTCATCAACATCTTTAACCACTTCTAAAATCTCCTAGATTGAGCTCCATTACACAACCATTCATTCTAAGCTATCTCTTGATCTCTTGGTGATAACATTGCGTCACAGTGTAAACTTTAATGAGTGAGTGACTGTCAAGCTTTTAACAAACTGTAGGCATAACCATTGGTTGTGTTCTTGGGGCACCAAGAACCACAAACTTTTAATAGACTATAAACATAACCTGGTCATGTTCTTGGGGCACCTCATTCACCAAGAACCACAAGCTTTTAACACACCATAAACATAAAGTGGTGGTGTTCTTGGGGCACAACATTCACTAAGAACCACAAACTTTTAAACTATGTTACCATGTTCTAAAAAAAATATAAGATGTTCTTCATTACAGCCCTAGAATAATAGAGAATGAAAAAAAAAAGAATAGTAGAGAATGAAAAAAAACACTAGTGCTTATTTTTCCATGTCCTCTTGGAACTCACTGGTAGACCTGTTAATGGTCACTTCTACTTTTTCCATTAATTTGATGCGATACGCCTCACCTCCATTAATTTGATGAGGTAATGCAATTTGTACCTCCATTAACATTCAAAGATTGTCATCAAGAGCATGTCTGAGGAGTTACAGAAAGCCGTAGGACGCGTAGTAAAATTTCAAAGTGTGTCATCGAGAACATGTCGGAGAAACACAAAGCCATCGGAGTCGGGCCCGGACACCTCTTCATTTTCAATCAAAGTCATGGACGGGTGCTGTTCTTGTCAGGCCATTTGATATTAGTCTCTTTCCACATTATTATGTTATTATTTATTAAGTTGATTTGTTAGGTCTTTTATTATAAATAACCATTTGAAATATTTATAATTGTTTTGGTATGTTAATTTTTTAAATCATCACAATTTTAGTGACTTTGAATTTTTTTTTTTTATTGTTTTTGGCAAAATAATATATTAGATAAATTTTGGTATTTTATTTTTTTAAATCATCAAAATTTTTAGTAATTTTGAATTTTTTTTTATTTCTTTTTTAAATATTAAATATTTTTTTTTCGGTTTTTATAAATTAATTTTAAATGTTAATTCTTATCATCTTTATCCATCTATTTAAAAATAATTTTTTATTTTATCATTTTTTAATATATATAAATTTTAAAATTATTAATTTTAATTTATTAAAAAAAATTTTAAAAATAAATTAAATATTTTGTATTTATAATATTCTGAAAATATTTTTTTATCTAGTTTTCTAAATTTTCTAACATTTTCAATATCTAAATAGTTTATATTTAATAATGAAATTCATTAAAACATGTTATTTTATTAAAATTGTTTTTATATTTTACTTTATATATTTAATAGTTAAATCAATATAATTAGAAGTTGGAAGATAAAAATGATATGATGATCAGTAAAGTCCAATTTATTATGCAACATTAAATGCTAAAACTGGTAATATATAACATCCTATAATAAAGTAATTCAAATTTCATTATCTATACACCATCCATGAATGTTGTACTGCAAGGTAGATATACACCATCCATGAATGTTGTACTGCAGGGTAGATATTGAATATTATGAAAACTAATAATATATAAACTATCCAATAGAAAAACAATTCAGATGTGACTACTTCTACATCATTTTAGTAGCTGAATGCTGCTGCATTACACCATTTTAGTAGCTGAATGCTGCTGCATTGTAGGGTGGATATTGGACATCATAAAGACTAATAATATATAAACTACCCAAGAGAAAAGAAATCCATATCTGAATACCTATACACCATTCACATAGCTGAATGATGCCTTTCAGGTTAGATATTGAACATTTAAAAGCTTGGATTGTGTGCCCTTAAAAGGGAGAGAATTGTAGTTGGTTTAATTAATCTTAAGCTTCCTAACAAAATTGGATTCAAATTGATCTGACTAAACTTTATGAACATTGTATATTTTATTGTAGGGTGGATATAAAAGTTAATAATATATAAACCATCTTATAGAAAAGTAATTCAAATCTGACTATCTATACACCATTTTAGATGTTTCTTTGCAAAGTGGATATGAAACATTTTGAACGTTAATAACATATAAACCATCTTAAAAAACAATTCAGATCTACTTATCTATACATCATTCTCTTAACTGAATTCTAAAAGTTTATAATATATAAATCATCCTATAAATTATAGCCAAGCAATTCAGATTTGACTATCTATATACCATTTTCTTAGCTAAATACTACTTTACAAAGTGGATATTAAACATCTTAACTAAATACTACTTTACAAAGTGGATATTGAACATCTTAAAGGCTAATAATATATAAACCATCTCATAAAAAACAATTCAGATACAACTATCTATACACCATTCTCTTATCTGAATGTTAAGTTGCAAGGTGGATATCATGGATTGTGTGCATTGTGTGCACTTAAAAGATAGAGAATTGTAGTTGGTTTAAATAATCTTCAGCTTCCTAACGATTGGATTCAGACTGATCTGACTAAACGGTACATCACTAAATCATTTTAACTCGACATCGAGACTCGAGAGTACGCATTTACAGTCACCACACAAAGCCTGTCATATCAATTAATGCAATTTTGAATTATATGCATATGACCATCTAGTATTTTTTCTGCTAAGCCAATTATTCGCGAATATGTTAACACAGGACTGGTAATTCAGCGTTGAGTTTTGGGCCACGTTATGTTCATTACATATTACATATCACTTCTGACATGTCATTGAATGAAATCCGATTTTAGCGAGCAGACTGGTTATTTTTATAAAGAGCGCTCCTTCTTCCTCATGATCCAGAGCACTAGAGGAGCAAGATCGAAATTCTAGAGCTTATAATATTTCGAGAGGATGGGTAGATCTCGTCGTTGTTCCAGAGACGAGGGCTTAAATCGCGCGTCTTGGACAACCAAAGAAGATATGATTTTGAGGGATTACATTAACATTCATGGACTGGAGGGTGGCTGGAGATCGGTTCGTGACAAAACAGGTTCTCACTCTCTGCAGATCTATAGATATTGCTTCTTTAAACTTCAGTGTATGATTGAATTTCAACTTTTAGTTTACAGATAATTATTATTACAGATCAGAATAGTAGGTAATTCAATTTGATTTGCAGGGATGAATCGCAGTGGAAAGAGTTGTAGACTACGTTGGATGAATTATCTTCGTCCAAACATAAAACGAGGAAATATTTCTACAGACGAGGAGGAGCTTATAATTAGATTGCATCGTCTTCTTGGCAATCGGCATGTGATCAGTTTATTGCTTTTAAATCGTTATTTTTTTTAGGTTATGTTCCTGGTATAGAAAAGGATGATTTTCTTAATTATAATTAGAATTGTACCTACGTTCAGACGTTTTAGATGACAGGTTTTAAACTGGATTAGGATTTTTTTTAAACGAAGATTCTTATAACAGTTGACAAATATAATATGTGCAGGTGGTCACTTATAGCAGGAAGACTACCAGGTCGAACTGACAATGAAATAAAAAACTACTGGAATACTCATTTGAGGAAGAAGATTAAATACGATCTGAACGAAGCTAAAATGACTGAGGAAGACATAAATATTTCTACCGGTCTCGATCTTGTTGGAGCAAATCAAATTGCTGTAAATATTGAAAACAATATAACTGATGCCCAGTCTTTTGATGAACAGTCGAAGACACTGTTAGAAGAAGATTCAACTATGGAAAAATGCTCTCGTCATCACAACAATATGACCAGTTTGATATTGGAGGACGAAGAATTATTTTTCAAGCACAATGGGATAACGTCTAAAGGCGTATTAGGTTTGGGCTGTGCCGTTCAGTTCCCTTTATCTCCAATATCCTCCGCCATTGATTTTCAAATGAGTTATCTGTTTTCCACAGTAGGTTATGCGTAAATTTGTTAAGCAAACCATGATCAATACATGCATGCTCGGTGAATGTTAAAAGCTGGATGGATCGATGAATACTGGAGCATGGTATATTTCTATTTTTTGAGATAAGCTTGCAAGGAGAAATGTTAGCTCTTGAGAGAATATAAGGTTATTTTGCCATGTAGCTATATACGAGTAGATCAGTAGAAGGTTGGTTATATATCTCCTTAGTTGAGTTATATATGTGAGTACAGTAGATCAGTTGAGTCTG
>SNQJ01S0022572.1:157922-179052 GCA_010110895.2 Picea sitchensis
CTTGGTGAGCTTGGTGTCCAACATCGACCAGAGGCTGGACCAAAATGTACCGAGGAACCTACTATCCCGATATGAGATGATAGACTGTGGGATCCCAAAGTGTACGCACACTCGTTCAAAGAAGAGTTTAGCAGTGGCTTCTGCTGTGATATTCTTCTTCCAGGCCATCATAATGGACATCTTTGAGAATCGATCTACGAAGACAAAAACACAACCATTTCCATGCTTAGTAGAAGGAAGGCCTAACATGTAATCCATAGAGATGGATTCCGAAGGTTGAATGAGCATAGGAAGTAGAGTATAGAGGCCTTGCTTCTTGATGGTCGGTTTGGAAATGGCACAAGCAGTGCAAGACTTGATGTACTTCCCGACATCTTGTCGAAGGTTCAGCCAATAGAAATACTTTTGCAGTACTGCCACGGTTTTCTCGACCCCGAAATGCCCAGCGACCCGACTGTAGTGCGCCTCCCAAATCATCTTGGCACACTTGCTTGAAGGAACAAAAAGGTGTCCTAGGTGACAAAGCAGGGTATCCTGGAGGTGAAAATTGGGAACTTTCTTACCCTCCAAGAGTGTATTGTATGTGTGGCCAAATTATGGATCACTTGTGTAGAGAAGCGACCAATCAGAAGTCTTGTGCCCATAAGAGTTGAGCACAGTGGTTAGCGCCATGATGCGTGATCGACTGAGGCAGTCTGCAACATTATTGGTGCTGCCTTTTTTGTACTTAATGTTAAAATGAAACTGTTGAAGGTATGTGGACCACTTCTGATGGCGATCGTTCTGCAAATTCCCTTGTGTCTGTATGAACTGCAGGGGTTGGTGGTTTGTGTGGATGACCGTTTCCTTTCCCAAAATGTAATGCTTCCATTTCCAACAAGCCTGCACAATGGAATACATTTCTTTGTCATAAGTGGGATACTTTCGGACTGTGTCAGAAAGTGTCTCACTGTGATATGCCACTAGATGCGCATGTTGAGTAAGGACTGCCCCAATAGCATAGTCAAAAGAATCTGTCTCAATCTCAAATGGTTGTTGCAAGTCTGGTAATGTGAGCATTGGTGCAGAGTAGAGGCAATGCTTCAACTCCCCAAATGCCTTCTGTTGAGATTTAGACCAAAAGAATTTTTCTTTAGCTCCTCCCTTTGTGACTTGACTCAAGGGCCAAGTGATATGAGAGAATCCCAACACAAACCTATGGTAGAAATTGGCAAGACCTAAAAATCTATGGAGCTTTGTTAGGGTGGTTGGGGCTGGCCAATCCCGAATGACTTGGATATTTGTTGGATCCACATGCACGCCCCGCTCATCAATAATGTATCCCAGATACTGAACCTAGGTCATGCCAAAAGTGCATTTCTCCAAATTGGCACACAACTTGTGTTTCCGCAGTGTTTGGAGGACCTGTCGGATGTGGTGGAGGTTCTCTTCCCAAGTCTGGATGAAGATCAGAATGTCATCCAAGTACACCACTACAAATGAGTTGGTGAATGGCCATAGGATGTCATCCATTAGCCTCATTAAGGTTGCAGGGGCATTCGTCAACCCGAAAGGCATGACCAACTATTCGAAAAGGCCCTCCTTGGATTTGAATGCAGCCTTCCACACATAAGAGGGTTTGATTGGTACCTGGTGATACCCAGACTTCAAGTCAATCTTGCTGAAATATTTCGCCCCCTTGAGTTGGTCCAGAAGGTCATCAATTCATGGGACCGGGTACCTATTCCAGACAGTGATCTTGTTCAGTGCCCGATAGTCAATGTAGAGTCTCCAAGTCCCATCCTTATTTTGCACCAACATGATCAGGCTCCCATAGGGTGATGACCTCGACCGGATGTGACCTTTCTAAAACAAATCCTAAATCTTCCTCTTGATTTCGTCATTCTCCAGAATAGAGTGCCGATAGATGGGTCCATTGGGTAGCAGTGCACCTGGGGTCAGATCGATGAGGTGCCTGACTTGGCAGTGTAGAGACACCCCTGTGAGGGAGGTGAAGATGTCCTCGTACTCCTCCACAACCTTATCCATCTGTTGTTTTCGTGTAGTGGGGTCCTGTCTGGAGGTCATGGCCACAGTCTTCCTCTTTTCCTGAGGGCAGATCATCAGGAAAACAAATTTCCTGGTTTTGGAAATGAGCTTATTGCATTGTTTTGCAGTAACCAAAGAGATGGTGGTAGGCGGTGCTATCTCCGGTATCTTGTACAGCTTATTGCCCAAAGTGATAATAACAACACGAGGCCTGGACTCATACAAAGCATGTCGCTTCCACAAGTACGGTTGGCCTAATAATACATTAGAAACATCAAGAGGAGCAATGTCACATAATACCTCATCCATGAAGGGCTTGATGCTATAGGGAAGGTGACATTGTTGACTAACGCGGAGGTCCCTTCCTTGGTGCAACCATCCGATGGTGTATGGTTGTGGGTGTGTTGTGGTCGACAAGCCCAACCGCTTCACAACCTCTACTGAGATGAGGTTCTTCTGGCTCCCGTTGTCGATAATGAACTGCAACGGGGGTGTTGTGGCTCCATGAAGCCCAACCGCTTCACAACTCCTTACCGAGATGAGGTTCTTTTCTCAGTTCCCATATCGACATGAACTGCAGAACGTGGAACCCTTACCCACATCTTGAATGGAAGAGACTTCCGCCTTCTCTATATCTTCTAATTCCTCCTTCGGAATCTTCATGGTGGCAGCGATGGCGTTGGGCTCCACATCGATAATCTGCTTCCCCCTATCATTCCCTTTGTTGGGTTCTAATTCAGAGTTGGAGTTTGCATCCGATTCATAAGCCTTCACCGGCCACTACAAGGATCAGTTGCTCGACACTCACTTATAGGTTAGAGGGAGCTCCTATGGAGCTCACACCACTTCCCGGTGTCCCTTTTTGGCTTCGTAGTGTTGTTCTTTGTCAGGCTTGGCTATTTCCTGGGCTGCCCCGCCTTGTCTCGGTCCTTTGTCTCCGCGGGTTTGGGGGTACCTTCCCTTTAAGCTCGGATTTCCGCGCATCCAAAGTCTCACCTCTTTCCGCTTGAACTTGCTCAATCTTGGAAGCATATCAATATGCCACACCAAGTGAGGAGATACATTTAGGAGGAAATGTATATGTGCAGACAACTACAATACTTTAACACCAAATGTTTCTTAAATATTTGATACCTAACTTTGTGCTTAGGGTATGAAACAAATTGGCCATCTCATGCACATCTTGGTCCTTTGCTATCGCAACAGAGTCCATTGTATGTATTTGTCCTCATATCTCCCCACTGGATAATATTGTTTCTTGATGGCGCCTCAGAAATAATTCCAAGTGGGTACTTAATTTGGAGAATAGAGAGGGTTCTCCCTTGCCCTATTGGTTCGAGTAGGTTTCCCACCAGCCCTTGACATGGGGTGGCTTTGAGGAGTGCTAAAATAATCTTTTCTCGATCAGAAAGTCATGAACCGAGAAATATCCTTCAATAGATTCAACCATCTATCTACTTATTACTTGCATCATCTATTTGGCTGTCAAACATGGGAATGCCAAAGTTTACTTATACCTTAAAAAGGGTGGCATATCCGTAGGGTTGCTGGATGCCCATGCGCCGCTGGGAATCCGCTGAAGAATTCAAAAGTTGTCCATCATCGCTACTCCTTTGTTTCTCAAGGCCTTCCTCGAAAGCAACATCATTTTGATAGATATCCTTTTCCCTCATCTTTCTTTTTCTTTTCCCATGGGCCGTCAGGTTTAATGAGGTCAGATCTTGCAAAGGTTCAACTGAGATCGAGCTCCTAACTCCTTATAACCAATTCCTCGCTAGACATGCAAAGAAGGATCAGAGAATGAGAAGATTCCGACCGATACCACTCATCCGCATTTATGTAGGAACACTCATGAAATGGCTAAAATACACAGAAACATAGAGATGCAAATGGAAATAAGACTTCATTTCATTAATAACAAATGATCAAACAGTTTTACGTACGTAATGGAAATAAACTATCTAGGCTACCACAAGCTTTATCTTCTCGTAGAAGAGATGTGGCGGCTATTGGCCTCCTCGAATCCATATGTGCCATAATAGTCCAAAGGCCTACATTATTGAGAAACAATGGAAAACCCTAAACATCCAAAGACCTAACCCTAGGAGATGAAACCGTTGGATCATAAGCTATCATTGATGCCAATGGTTTTGATTGATTGATGTCATTGATTGATGTCACAAGTGATTGATCGATGTCAAAGGATTGATTGATTGGATGTATTGTCCTTTATGAGAATGTGTAGATGAAGATGGATCTAATGAGTTGTCATTGATACATGATGAAGATGGATTCGACAGATTCCATTGGTATATGATGCATTGTTGAAAATGCATAGATAGACTCCATTATTGTCTTATCATGATTCATATAAGTACAAATGGAGAACTCCAAAGTGGTCCCCTGATGGTGAAATTCCTCACCGAAGACGCTTTCATGGATTGAGTTATCCTAGAAGAATGGGTTGGAGGACCCATGTCCTTATTATTGTCTTATCATGATTGATATAGGTACAAATGGATGAACTCCAAAGTGGTCCCCTATGGTGAAAACCCTCATTTGAAGATTCTTTACTTGGGATTGAGTTATCCTAGAAGAAAGGTTGGAGGACCATGCTTAGAAGGAGGAATAACGAGATGAAGATCAAGGAAATTGTTATGAAACTATCCTATGGATAGTGTTTTTCATGCCATTTCGGTGGTATGGAATGCCTACATAACTCTCATGGTTTGAGAGTTATGGCTCATTTAAGATGAAGGACACCTACATGAAGGCTTGAAGCCCCAAGGTCAAAGCAGTCAAAGTGACTCCAAAGAACAAATGATAAAAATAAGGTGACAAAAATCAAGAAGGAATATTTATGGAAAGTGGTTTAACCCTAAAAATAATCTAAAAATTGGTTAAGTGGCCTAGAAATGGGCTAATATTATTTCAAAATGATGAATTAAAGTGAAAAATTCAAGGTGGATTATTTTAAATAATCAAGAGAAGTGACAAAATCAAGAAATGATAAAGTACGACAAAATCAATAAGGAATATTTATGGAAGTGGTTAACCCCTAAAATAAGGAAAATAGGTTAAGGACTCAGAAATGGGTTAATATTATTTAAAATGATAAATTAAAGTGACAAATTGAAGGTGTATTATTTAAATAATCAAGAAGTGGACAAATTCAAGAAGTGATAAAGTAAGGTGACAAAATCCTCAAGAAGGAATATTTAAATGTTAAAGCATTGAGAACTTCATTTATGGAAAGTGGTTAACCCTAAATAAGGAAATAGGTTAAGCGGACCTAGAAATGGGTTAAGTGACCTAAAAAATGGGTTAAGTGACCTAAAAGGATGAAAGTATAAATAAGATAGCAATGGTCTCTTGTAGATCATCCCTTTTGTGGATCAATGGAGAGCCTTTGTGGAATATATTTTGGAGTATTGATGGAGAGCTTTGTGAGAGCTTCTTGAGTATCTTTTGGTGTGGAACACTTGAGGATATTGAATATATATGCGAATAAGGTAACCAAGGATATATAATCCGAAATGCCAAGGAATATGAAGAAAACAAGGCCGAATGCAAGGAAGGATAAATTCCTTTGATGGTGCTTCTAAGGTATGTTATTTACGTCATCTCAATTCCGCTTAATTTGTTTCTATACCTATCTCGACATCCCGGAAATTTCTATGCAAGCAGGAAAAATATCCGTACTCCGTTAAAAATTCATCTTGTGGTCATTTTATTTTTGAAAGTTGCTAATTCCATGGAAAATAGGTTTGTGGCTAGTCCTTAAACTAGTCAAAATCGTGTGTTTCGAGTAAAACGCTGTTAACTTCTTCATAACAAATCCAAATTCAAAGGAGACTCACCAGGTTGGTTGAAGATTACGCCTATTATGCTATATAATAGTTTCAAATCTATTAATCACATATGTTGTGCGTGTAACTCTCTACAAGGTTGCTCTCTAGAATAAGACAGATTCAACAAGGTATGTCTGCTTTGCTATAACTCCTTTTCGAGAGTAATTTCAAGTAGCTAATTTGGAGGAACTGCATAAAAACACACTGAAGAACATTGCACGGGCCGTGATCTTTATTCAAGACATGTACAAAGCCATGATTATTTTAAGTTAGGGTTGTTGACTAATCCAAAACTAGTCATGGTTGAGACAAACAACCATGACTGGGCACATTACGAGGTGGCATTGATGATGTTGGTAATTATTGATTATTCATTGTTGATGATTAGCTGACACATTATTTGTATATACTTTTGGCGTTAATGGTTGGATGCAATTTGGTTTATGGTACAGGCTGATTACGTGTTGTTTGACACGTTGGTGCATGGTTGATGCTCTTGTTTATGGTACGTGATTGATATATGCTGAGGATTGTTGCCTCATATCAGTTGGAGCCGAATGTAAGATGAGTCTTCGACATAGAGCTGGTGCTCAGAGAGTTGTACCTCATTCAGTTTTTTCCTAAAACCCCGGATTGAAGTCCATAATAAAATAAAAATTGTACATACACATATTGCGTTCCTGTGGAGATGATTTGTTGATGATATATTGTTGACATATAAGTTATTGATATGTATCTCAAGATAAGCAACTAATTATTAATGACAAAGAATGAGTAATGAGTAAACACGAATGCTAACTAATGAGTTTTGTAAGAGGGAAGTTTTGGGAAAAAGATCCTTGACACTCATTCACCCCCTATGTGGTGAAAGGTGTGTCCAACAATTGGTGGCAGAGCGGGCCTTCACTCACAAGACTTAACAAACTTGAAGGAGATCCATAGACACACAAAATGGATGATGAAGTTCCACCTTGATGAGGAAAAACTATTCTACTTGGAGAATAATAGAGATGAGAGTGGCATTTGAAGACAATGGACCTGGCCATTTGGAAGGAAACCATCTAAGGGATATGTTCCGCTGAAGAACAACCAAAGTTTGCAGCTCAAAGGGAAGGAAGAAAAATGAATGTAATTGCCTCAAGACAATTCTAGTGGACTCAAGCCGTATCAAAGAGAGAATGGAACAATTCACTTCCTCCAAAGATCTATGGCTAAAGATAGAGGAGACATTTCAAAGCAAGGAAGAGAAAGAAATTGAATACCACTCCATCAAGATCATCAGTTGCAAGAATCATCAAAACTCTTCTTGAATGCATTATTTCTAAATGTGATTTTGAAACATTTCAAGTGAAGATAAAGAACTAAGTGATAATAGTAATAAAGGAAGATCTTGAAGACATTTCAAATAAAAGCAAAGAAGTATGTGTTGATATTGGCAAAAAAAGGAAGATTAGGAGGATATTTCAAATGAAGGTAAAGAACACTCTAAATCCCTTGAATGCAAATGATGATGATGATGAATTTCTATACAAGGAAGAAGAGGATGACATAGTTTGTGTAAAGTTTGATGGTATTTATCCTATGAAAAGAGTAGAAGGAAATCTATTAAAACTCAAAAGGAAATTGAAGAGGGTTTATACATGTATAGGAGTGATCATTTTTATACACACTATAACTATATTTTCGATAACACTAAGAAGTTTCCTTAGGAGGAGTCAAAGGCACATCTTGAAGTTATAGGGAATGCTCAAAGAATAAGAAGAGAGTTCTAAATTAGAAGAAAAGGAAGAAGAGACTACAAGATTAAAAGAATGGAAAATAAGACATGAATATAGATGATGAGATTAGTAAACGCTTTGAAACTATTGTCCATCTTAAGACTCAAATTGAAGAAGCCAAAAGAATAGAGGAACTATTGAAGATTCAAATAAATGAAAAAGGAAAATTACGTTGAAAGTTAGAAGATGAAATTGTTGACCTAGGAAAGAAGGTGGAAAGTCAAACAAATTCTTAAATAGCTCACTAATATTGGATGAGATCTTGAAAGTCAAAGACCACTACTGCGGATAAATCAGGTCTTGATACAAAGGAGAAGCTACACACACAGCAAATCAAGCTAACCCTCAAAGAAGCATGAGGTAACATATCAAAGAAGGAAAGACACCGTTGCAAAGCAACCATCTACACAAGGAAAAAGAAAATTTCAAAGAATAAAGCAAGGAAGACATCAATGGCTATCCTTGGCCACCAAAGCAAAGGTATGAAAGTATTTTTCATAAGCATTGTTATTCATGTAATGGATATGGCTTCACAAAGATTTTGAATTTAGATCTTTATGAAAGAAGATATAATGGAAGATTCTATAACACCACAAGGTGTTGAGATGTGATCAAATAGGACATATTTATGTTCATCGTAACTCTATGAGATGCTACAACCATAGTGGATTTGGCCACAAATCCTGAGTACCGAACACAAGAAGAAAGTCCATGATGAGGACTTCACATAAAGGTTTCTGATAGAAGAAGGAATGAAGTAATAAAGGGAGACATCTTTGAAAAATAATATGGATACTCAGAGCTCAAGTTCAAAGAAGGGTCACTCCACAAAAGTGGGTGAAGAAGACAGAGCAAAATGACGAATGAAATATTGAAGGGAGTTCAAATGTGCCATTTACTAAGGCACAATAGGTACCGTTGGTGGCGCAAATAAAGGTCCAATGATTCTCGACCTTGAATAGGTCAAGGTACACATGCACTCAACAGTAACAGCCGCATGTCCGGGTTGTAAAGCCTTGGGAAAAGACAATGCACATTATTTGGAGTTTGATGTGATGGTATAACTCCAGATCAGAGTCCATTACTGTTTATTCCGACACTTTTATCGCAGGTTTTCATGGTTCTAAGTTAGGTCATGCAAGGTTATGATATAAATAAATCTTGGGTATTGGAATTAACCCATGAGTATGGTTTGATGTTGATATGTTGAAGTACATGGTCGGGTCCTTTTGAAGTTTTATTGATATATCTTATGATGTATTATTGTTAACGGCATTGTTAGATAATCATGGTGCATGCATTTTTCATGTGGATGGGCTGGCCACATTTATATTACGTAGATCGGTATTCATTTTGTACATCATTGGGGAATCTTACTTATTGACGATGGTTGATATAATTTGCTTGGTGCAAGTAATGATGTATGATGGTACACTTATGGATGGCATTTGTTTAGCATAATATTAGATGCACATTGTTTGGCATGTTGGTAGATGCACATGTTGGCATATTGGTAGATGCAATATGTTGGCATATGGTGGATACATTTCATGGATGATATCTTTTTACACATTGTTGATGTACATGATGTTGTGCACGGTGGGCAAATTTTGTTACGATGTATTTGGTTGATATATTGTTCATGATCTCTATTTCATTGTTGACATATATTTTGTTTCATGATGAATGGTATACACCCAGTTTGATGCATGAACAGTCCAAGATCATTATATGGTAGCATATTGTTCATCTTGCATTGAAGATAGGGGAGACATAATTCTTAGTGGGGAGTCATTCTTCCTCCCATGATTCTATAGGAGGAGATATTTATCGATGCATACCTGTGAAAAGAGACCTATATTTGAAGAAAGAGCAATGTAGGCATAATTCCAGTGGGGAGCCATGGTCGCCGTGGGGAGCATGTTTGATGTATTTTTCAAAGATTACACGGAAGAGTGATATCCCTTTGTCAAAAGGGCGTAGATTATTAGGAGGAAGATCAAAGGCATTAGATAGGGGAGCGTTTCAAGGAGAATTCAAGCAAGGGGAGCATCCCTTGCGAGAGAATGGCCCTTCGCTGATGTCAGCAGAGAGATAATCACATTGATGTGATTGATGTCTATTGATGAGAGATTGATGTGGAGAGATAGTCACATTGGACTACGATGTAGAACATGCCGCATCTACATGTTGACATCAATAATTGTAATTTGTGTTGACATCATCGTTGGTATTTTCGCTAACAATGCCAGCGGGGAGATTGTTGATCATGTTGTCATTGATGCCAATGGTTTGGATTGATTGATGCTCGCTGATTGGATGCCAAGTGATTGATTGATGTCAAAGGATTGATCGATTGATGATTTATGCAATATAATATGTATTTTCCCTTTGATGAGAATGCATAGATGAAGATGGATCAATGTGAGTTGCCATTGATACATGATGAAGATGGATCGATGTGGTTCCATTACATGATGCATTGTTGGAAAATGCATAGATGAATCATTATTGCCTTATCATGATTGATATGCACAAAATGGATGAACTCCAAAGTGGTCCCCTATGGTGAAATCCTTCACTTCGAAGACGCTTTATGATTGAATTATCCTAGAAGAAATGGTTGATGGACCCATGCTCTCACATTGTCTTTATCATGATTGATAAGGTGTACGTTTAATGAACTCCAAAGCGGTCTCCCATGGTGAAATCTCTCCCGAGAAGACGCTTTATGGATTGAGTTATCCTAGAAGAAAGGTTGGAGGACCCATGTTTGTATGAGGAATAATTCAGATGAAGATCAAGGAAATTTTGGTGAAACTATCCTAGATGGATAAGGTTTGTCATTCCATTGTGGTATGGAATGTCACATAACTCCTCATTTGAGAGTTATGGCCTTAATGTAAGATGAAAGACTCTACATGAAGGCTTGAATCTCCCAAGGTCGAAGAAGCCAAAGTGACCTAAAAGAACAAAATGATAAAAATAAGGTGAAAAATCTAAGAAGGAATATTTATGGAAAGTGGTTAACCCTAAAATAAGGAAATAGGTTAAGTGGACTCCAGAAATGGGTTAATATTATTTAAATGATGAATTAAAGTGACAAATTCAAGGTGGATTATTTAAATAATCAAGAGAAGTGACAAAATCAAGAAACATAAAGGAGACAAATCAAGAAGGAATATTTATGGAAAGTGGTTAACCCTGCAAATAAGGAAAAATATTGGTTAAATGACTTAGAAATGGGTTAATATTATTTAAAATGATAAATTAAAGTGACAAATTCATATGGATTATTTAAATAATCAAGAGAAGTGACAAAATCAAGAAATGATAAAGTAAGGTGACAAAATCATAGCGAATATTTAAACGTTAAAGTATTGGATAAATTTCTATTTATGGAAAAGTGATTAACCCTAAATAAGGAAAATAGGTTATGGACCTAGAAATGGGTTAAGGACCTAAAATGGGTTAAGTGACCTAAAGGATGAAAAGATAAATAAGATAGAATGGTCTTTTGTAGATCATCCTTTTGTGGATCAATGGAGATCTTCTTGTGGGAATATATTTTGGAGTATTGATGGAGAGCTTCTTGTGAGAGCTTCTTGAGCATTTTTGGTGTGGAACACTTGAGGATATTGAAGATCTATAGGTGACTAAGGTAACCAAGGATATATAGGCCGAAATGATGAGGAAGATTAAGAAAATAGGATATTGAAGATCTATAGGTGACTAAGGTAACCAAGGATATATAAGCCGAAATGCTGAGGAAGATTAAGAAAAGAAAGCCGAAATGCAAGGAAGGATAAATTCTTTTGATGGTGCTTTCTAAGGTATGTTATTTACAGGTCATCTCACCATTTTATCTATAGCTATTTTTCTATACTGATTCAGATCTTGAAATTGATATGAAAGTGATAAAACATATCCAAGTATCTGTGGTTAAAAATTCAGCTTGTGGGTCGTTGTATTTTGGGAGTTACACTCTGTGGAAACTAGGGTTTTTGGCTAGTCCTGAAACTAGTCAAAATCAGGTGTTTCGGGTAAAAACGTCATAACTTCTTCATAACAGATTGAAATTCAGTGAGACCAATTGTGTTGGTTAGATTATAGGCTTTATTATGCTCTATAACAGTTTCATATATATTCATCAAACATTTTTTGCGGGGCACACTCTACAAGGTTTCTCTCTAGAATAAGACAAAATTCAACAAGGTATGCCATTTTTGCTATAATTCCTTTTCTGAGAGGTTTCAAGTAGTGCCACTTTGAGGAATTGCACAAACAACACTGAAGAACATTGTATATCAGTTTCAGATCTTTATGCTGTACAGGTACAAAGTTATGATTATTTCAAGTTAGGGTTGTTGACTAATCCAAAACTAGTCATGGTTGAGACAAGCAGTTGATGAGTTGGCACATACATGAGGTGTATAGTTAAAGATGTTGGTACATATTGATGAGTAATTGTTGATGAGTAGTTGACACATAATTGGTATATACTTGGTACATGGTTGGATGCACTTGTTTATGGTACAGGTTGATTACAGGTTGTTTGACACAAGTTGGTGCATGGTTGATGCTCTTGTTTATGGTACATATTGATATCTGTTGAGGATTGTTGCTTCATCTCAGTTGGTGTTGAGAATGTAAGATGAGTCTTGCGTATAGAGCTGGTTCTCTTGTAGAGTTGTAATCTATTCAGTTGTTGCTGAAAAACCCCCAGATTGAAGTCCATAATAAAAAGAAAAATTGTACATACATCTTGTGTTCCTTGTGGAGATGATTTGTTGATGATATATTGTTGATATATGTTGCCGATATGTATTCACATCTAACTAATTATTAATGACAACAATGAGTAATGAGTAAATGTCGAATGCTAACTAATGAGTTTTGTGTAAGAGGGAAGTTTTGGGAAAAATATCCCCACACTCATTCACCCCCCCCTCTAAGTGTGGTAGGTGTGTCCAATAGAAACACCAAGATTATGGGCCCCGTTTGGGTAAGTTGGTACATCAACTTCCCGGGGACGTAACTTTGGCATACGATCTTCGTTTGATGCGTTCCATACCTCGTTAGAAAGATCTATCCGAGGACTACAACTTTTGGGTGAGCTCCAACTTTTGGTTTAAAAACTCTAAACATTAAAAAATTTCATTGTTTAATATGAAACCTTTTTAAATATAAATTTTAAATTTCTTAAACCAAACTCTATTATAAAAAAACTTATCCATAAATTGATAAGTTATATAATCATTCTATAGTTGATATGTAAGTTAAATAATCATTCTTTCATATTTTATTAATATCTATAAAATACTTAACAAATTTTAAACATTATATACTTGTTGATCTTTATAATTTTATACTTTAGTATTTTTATATATGTTTTTGTAGTTCATGAAAATAGCCATTTTTCATCTTAAGCATCATGTTGTGACTACAACAACTCCTTTTTCCTTTTGTTTTTATAAGAAAGAAGAAAGGGCTTACTACTAAATTTGAACCCTTATACCTAATCCACTACTATTATGAGCTTACTGAATATTCCTTATCCACCTTGAGGGGTTTATGGGTTTGGGTTTTTATTGATTGTTTATTTTTGAGCTTTGTCATAATTCATATTCTTTTTTATCTTGTACTTTTAGACATTCTTCATTATACCTTTGATTTATGATGCTTCTTTGATTCTTTTGTGATGAGATTAAGAGGCCATCTTTGAGTATTTTTCATTAATTGGTTTTAATGGATTTAGGGGTGTTTGTTGATCATATCTCATTGTAGGGTTTCAATGCTCTGTTTTATGACTTGAAGATGATTTGTCTTTAAGGATTTGATATTTCCTTGTGCATCAACTTGTACTATCTTATCACTGCAACATGGAGAAGTGAATGGTTGTTTTGAATGCAGAGAATATTGTTACTTTGTATCTTGTACCTTCTATCTTGATATTCATGCTCAAGCTCTTACATGTTAATCAAATTCCTCAGTTTAAAATCCATAATTAGAATCACAGGATCCTTGATTGATTTCAAGAATTTGATATTAAATACATGCATATTTCATGACTTTTGTTTACATTAGTTGATTGTTCATAATAAGCCAAGATCTTAGATTATTGCTTCTAAGGAATTCTTCCTTTTCATTTCCTAATTTTTGGACAAACCCAATTCATTTTCATAGACTTGTTACTCGGAAGAGGAAATAATGTAACATTTATACCATACTAACAAATATTTTCTTCCTTGCTTAACAAATATTATTATTTCTATGGTTTCAAAGTCATTTTATTTATTAGATACTTATGTTTTTCCAAGTCCTCTAAGAATCATGGAGAAACAAAAGATCACATGCGTTTGGTCACAGAACACAGAGGGAACTTAAGAGCAGGACTTCCAATTAATGAAAATGATGGAAATCTCAACTATGTCATGGAAAACACACATTTCTTTACCCGACTACTTCATCTCTGAAATGCTTAATCTTCTTATTTTTGAACAGACTTCTCTCATATCATATCTTGATTATCATTGTGTTGTTACTGAGATTTACTCTAGGCTCACCGAATAATGTTAAGCATCCAAAATTTAAGAAATTTGTTTTTTATAATGCTTTTCTACATTCAGTTTTTTTTTTAAAGTAAAAAGGAAGTTCCTGCTATATTAACTGGCAAAAATTACAGTTGTACATAGGCTACCAACCATTCCGCTGCTTGAGCGGAAACCGAAACGGTGTCATCCCTTGTCCAAAATAGATGGTTTACCATCAATCTTGCCCGTAGGAAACCAGGACTGATGGGGTTTCATTGTTTGAACTATGACTATTGTCTTGCAAAAAATAACTAGAAGCATACACATAACTCTAAATATTAGAACTGGAATCTTAAGTAAGACCATGGCAGTTACCCGGTGGCATCATAGGTGGCGTCTGCATCCTGATAATTTTCCTTGGATGGCATCACAAAAAGTTGCGCACAATTTGGGCATCTCTGCCTTGTTGGCACGTTGGAGAAGGCATCATAGAGCATATCCAAACGTTGACCCATGAGGGTGACACGATGGACTTGGTCTGCCATCTGGCCTCGTAAATAAAACAACAATTCAATGTGGTCCGGGTGGAAGAAAGGTGGTGGGACACGCCACTTATTCTACATGGATGAGATGGGACGTGGCCTGAAGACCGTGCCACCCTCCCTCATTGTGTCTCCCTGTCGAATTTCCTCGGCCTCGCTTGAAGCTGCTTCTCTGTGCTGCTTCATGTCTGCTTCCCTACCAACGCCCTCACTCCATTTTCCTTCCATGATGTCGTTCAAGGTTCTCCCAGCTACTGGTATTGCTGTATGAGAGTCCATCTCTTCCAGTATCTCCTCCTTTATGAAGAAGGTGGGGAATTCTTCATGTTCCTGCGCATTCTCGTGGGCTTGCTATTTTTCAGTAGCATACATGGAGGCCTCCTCTAGAAAATCGCACGGTGGCTTCCAATTGTTAGGCACTATGAAGAGGAGATGCTTCGGGGGAACCTGAATTGGCTCCTCCAGGATAACTTATTAAACATATACCATTGGCTTCTCCGGGATAGCTTCTTCAACAGATGCCTTGGGAGGCGTTCTGAGAACAATTATTTTGCACGCGATTTGGGTCTGAACCATGGAGAGCGCTCATTCCATCCCTTGCAACCTCCTCCATTAGAAAGTAAAGGTGTACCAGGCGGAGCCACCATGTGGCTTCCCCCATTCGTGTGGCATCAAGGTGAAAAAGCAGGTAGAAACTGTGCAGAGGATGGAATGGTCACTGCTCCAAATATCATCGTTACAGAGTTGGTGCATAGTAAGGATGAAATGGAAGAAAGAATGGTGTGGGTGCGTCATAAGAGGGATGGTCGATGGGACATATAGCTCCATTAATTCCCCTTCATAAAGGATCTACAACACTGGACTTCTCGCGTGAGGGGAAAGTCCTCTTTCAGGAGAGAGGTAGTTGGAGCCAACTCCCATCCTTAATGCTGAGGGGATGGGAGTCGGCCGACCTCATATGTGTCCAGGCCTAGATCTACTCCAGGTGTCTCCTTTGGTCTGCGTGGCACCCCATCCGGGGGTAGTAAGTCGTTGTTGGTGAGGTCTTGAAAACGTTTCGAGAGATCATTGCAGGAAGAAATTTGAGCCTTCCAGTGTATTTGCTCCATCTCAATGTTGAATCCTTCATTTTCTAGGCAGTACGCTACTTTGTTTGCTTCCCTTTTTATGTGAGAATGGATAATGGTAAGGTTGGGATAGAGGAGCGATCTGAAGTCTTCAAGTAGTCTCGAGAGACGCTAGCTGGGTGATATTTCTGAAGGATGTTCACCATGGAGAATTTTAGTTATGAGTTGGATGATAATCTGAGAGTCCCCCCCCACGATGAACCTTTGATAGTGATTGCCAATTGCTACCTTGAGGCCTCTTAGTAGACTTAGAATTTTAGCTGCATTGTTTGTATTTTCTCCCAGGAAGCCTGCTACAAGGTGAAGGATCTCGCCATTTGAGTTTCTAAGAATTGTCTCGTAACCTGCTGGTCCTGGTTTTACTTTTGAGGTGCCATCAAAATTGATCTTTATGAAGCCTCTTGGAGGTGGGGACCAAATTATTCAGCTACAAGGGGGGCGCCTAACTATAGTCATGGTGGCCTGATTGTGCATGCTGAGATTCCAATTTTGAAAGATGCATCTCTCCTCTAGATTGCAGATCAGGTCATCTGGGTTCCATGACTTAATTTTGATTGTTTCACATATAAACGTCATTATTCTCTCCCATATTGAGGCAGGAGGGGAAGATTTTGAGTGGAAAATCCTTTTGTTTCTTTTCTTCCAGATTTGCCAGAGGGTGAAGCCCGGGAGAAGCTGCCAAATACACTCAAGAATTGGGTTGTGAAAAGAGATCGAGTCCCAGTTCTCTAAGGTATCCCTGATACTGTTTCTGTTTCGGTTAGAGCAACACATTGTTTGGGATCATCAGTCCCAAATCCACTGGTTGTAGTGACAATTGTTGAGAAGGTGTTCTATTGTCTCCTCTTGTTGTTGGTAGAGGGTGAAAATTGATGGGCCTATGAAGCCCCTTTTTCTAAGGTTGTCCCAGGTGAGGATGTGGTTTTGTACTGTGAGCCAGAGAAATATTGAAACTTTGGGCCAGAGGGTGGAGTTCCAAATTCTGCTCCATATGCCCTCCTTAGCATGGTGTGGTAGTTCCCCTACAGATGGTAGGATTCTTTCACTGATAAGTTACCTGTTGTGGATTATCCCCATCTAAGAATGTCCAGAACTTCCCAAATTGGGATTTTTCTATGGATTGCGTAGGCTTTCCAAGCATGGAGATCCACTTCCCTTGAGAGCTGAAGTTCCTGATTTTCTATTCTCCATTGCCGCCAAGTGATGTTCCTATCAGTTGTTCTCCATATATCTTTGACCCATTGGAAGGATTCCTGTTGTAGTGCTTGCCTGAGGGGGATAAGTTCTTCAAGATTGATTAGGGGTGTTTGTTGTTGCCAAGAGTCCTTCCAGAATAGTGCACTTTCCCCATTCCTGATTTCCCAGAAGGCATGCTTTTGGAATAGAAGGCGATTTTGCCAAGATGTGTTCAAGATGTTAGAGCCCTAGATTTGGTCATTGAGTCGGATTAAATGATCAACTCGGGTGGTCGGGGCATACTCCTGTTTCCATATTTGTGGCCATAGTTCAGTGGGATGCTTGAGCCATTGCCACCACATTTTGGCTCTCGTGACTTGATTTAACTTTCCAGGGTCGCGAAGGCCTAGGCCGCCTATATTTTTGGGTTTACAGAGCTTCTCCCAGCTTAACAAAGCCCATTTTTTGTTAGATTGATGTCCATGCCATAAGAAGTTTCGCTTGAGGCCCCTGATTTCTCTGATAACCAATTTGGGCACTGCCAAGGTAGTGAAGATGTAGGTGGGCATGGCTTGTAGGACTGACTTAAGGAGGACTAGTTGAGTCGCAGTGTTTCGAGGTGTGAAGGTTCAATTATTGAGCATATGGGAGATGGATAGGAGCAGGCTGTCCCAAGAAATAGTGCGCGTTGTCTCTCTCATGAGGGGGATGCCTAGGTAGTTGGACGAAAGGGAGCTCTTGGGTATGCCAAGGAGTCGAGAAACATGATTTTGGACAACGATCGATGTGTTGAAGAAATCAGAGAGAATGGATTTGATCTTGTTGGCTTCGCACGCCGTGGGGGTGTTCATAAGCAGGGTGTCATCGAAAAACTGGCTATGCGAGGGTGCAGGTTGGATATTGTGGAGGGTTAGGCCAAGAAGGGAGCCTTCCAAATTCACCACCTTGATGTAGCATCCTAGTCCTTACACCATTAGGACAAAGAGGAAGGGAGAGAGAGGGTCTCCTGGTCTGATGCCTCTCGTGGGGGGAGAGGGTTGGAATGAGACTCCATTGATCGGTATAAGAAAAAGGTCAAAGAGTTGATCTTGAGGATCCATTTCACCTAAATTTTATCAAAACCAAAGGATTTGAGCATGGAGCGAAGGTACTGCCAACTTAGTCTATCAAAATCTTTTGAAAGGTCAAGTTTGATGAGCATACTTGGAGTTTTGGTCATCTTTAGTGAGTAGATCACCTCGTGAGCAAGGATGACACTGTCCATTATCTGTCGCCCTTCCACATAGCCAACTTGTTCTTTGGAGATGACAAAGGGGAGGATTGACTTTAAGCGTGTGGCTATTACCTTAGTGCTTATTTTGTAGATGACGTTGCAAATTGTGATTGGCCTGTAATGATTTGGATGAGTGACTCTTTTCTCTTTCAAGATGAGGGTGAGAAAGGTGGAATTGAGGGTCGAGAGTACCTGGCCTAAGGTTCTAGATTCCTCCACAACCTCCCAGACTTATTCCCTTATAAAGTGCTAGTAGTGATGGAAGAAATCCGTGGTGAAGCCATCGAGCCCTAGTGATTTCCCTGAGGGAATTTCCTTGACTGGATGGTCCACCTCTTCTTGGGTAATGGGTCTCATTAATGCCTCATTCTTCTCTTGAGTAACTAGTGAGGGTATATGCCTGGTTATATTCTGTATTGTGTCCTCCCTATTCTCGTTGGTTTCTGTGTGAAGCTCTTTATAGTAGGCTTTCATCTCCTCGGCTATAAGGTTGTGTTCTCTTATAGGATTTCCTTGAGTGTCCTCCAATTGGGTTATACGATTGATGTATCTATGGTGCACCACTACGTGGTGGAAGAAATTTGTGTTCCTCTCTCCCTCTTTGAGCCATTGTACTTTGGATTTCTGGCGCCACATAATTTCTTCATTCTTTTTTCGGTCATCTAATTCCGCTTGGAGTTCCTCCTCTTCTTCATTAGGTCTGGGGACATGAATCCAGAGATGAAATTTTGTTGCATGGATTCTAGTCTATGTTCAATTTCCTACATGCGTTGGAATATGTTTCCAAAGGTAGTTTTGTTCCAGAGCTTCAGGTGTCGCTTGAAGTTTTTAAGGTGTTGCTGGAATCTGTACATGCAGGTCCCATGATCTATTTATGCCTTAGTCCACCAAGACTTTGCGAGATGATAGAAATCGGGGCGAGAGAGAAAAAATTTCTCAAAGTGGAAGGGTTTGAGTTTGGGAGTGTCCCCTATGTCAAAACAGAAAGAAATGGGCCAGTGATCCGAGCCCATTTTTGGTAGGATATTTTCTTCCATGGAAGGATCCTCCTCTAGAAGGGATTTTATTATAAGGAAGTGGTCTAGATGACATGCCAATTGTTGGTGACTCGATCTAGGATTGGACCATGTAAATATGCCATTTTGGGTTTCAATATCTACTAGGTTTAACTGGTCAATAAGTGATTTGAGCTTACCACTGTCTTGCTCCAGCCACTTGATTCCTCCGGTTTTCTCCTCCAGCGTCAGGATCATATTGAAATATCCCCCCAAGACCCAATTGGGCGTGTTCAAAAGTGTCTTGATGTGATCTATTATTTTCAGGAAGATTTCTTTGTTGTGTGGGCTTTGCGGCCCATAAACATTAGTGATGGATCCTTCCTTGGTTGACCATGTGACCATAAAATGCGTCATGAGCATGCCTATGGTGGAGAAGGGCCGACTTAGTTTGATCATGTTAGGGTTCCATAGGATGGTTAGTCCTCCATAAGTGCCTGTGGAGTCGGAGTAAATGAAGTCGCATCCACACCAGCTCCGATGAAATATGGTTTCAGCTTCTGTTCCCGCACATCTAGTCTCCTGTAGCAAGAGGATATCTAGGTTTTCTTCCCTTATGTAGTCTTAGAGGATCCTCTGTTTGGATCTGTCATTGAGTCCTCTAATGTTCCAGGTGATTATCTTCATCATGATGAATGAGGAGGTGGGTCGAGGTATCCCTCCGAGAGCCTTTGGATTTTTCCTGAGTTGAGTAGGAGATTTCTTGCTTCTTTTATTAGTTGTTGGGACGATTTGCGTCCCCTCCTTTTGTTTTCCTGTGGCGCATGTTTTGAGTCAGTTCTTGGATTTGTGGCTATGCCCATCCAGGCTATGGATCTAGCTGTGGAGTCGATGAATAATTTGTGGACTTTGCAGAGTTGTTCTACAGGTATGGTTTGCAGATCCTTGCGATTGAGTGCTTCTTCGAGTTTTTCTAGATCTATGTCCTCTAGATCTTGGTCATTCAGCTGCATTTGGGTGTCCCCATTGGTCCCAAGTATGTCCCCTCAGGTAGCCTCTTGGTTCTGTGTGGGGGAAGGGTCAACCTGGACTTTCCCTTTCTCTTGATATTTTCCTTTGTGCGGATCTTGGATCTCCTCATCTTTGTTGATTAAGGTTGGTTGTCATTGATGTCAACACTTGAAGAAAGCCCCGTAGCACAAAGGTTTGGGTAATGGACCCAAGATTTTTTGATGTAAATATGACTCATTACTTTTTTTTCATGGTTGATAAGAAGTAAATATGGATGAACTCCAAATTGGTCCCCTTATGGTGAAAGCCCTCACGGGAAGATGCTTTGCGGAGTAAGAGAACCCATGCTTAATTGTGGAATAATAAGATAAATGAAAATGAACTTGTCAGGGAAAATATCCTAGATGGATAGTGCTTTTCATTCCATTTCTGGTGGTATGTAGAATGTCACATAACTCCTCACGGTTAGAGAGTTATGACCATGTGAAGTTAGAGAACCCAGGTTTGGGTAATGGGCCCAAGTTTGTTTGATGGATAACAGTATGATTTTTGCTATATTTGAAGGTAATACTATTCTAGATGGATAGTACATGTCATTTCATTTCTGGTGGTATGTGGAATGTCACATAACTCCTCCTAGTTTGAGAGTTATGGCCTTATGAAGTTAGAGGACCCTCATATGTCATCTAGAAGCCCCAAAAGGTCAAAGTAGTCAAAGAGGTTTAAGAGGTTTTAAAAGGTAAATAATAAAGTGAAGTGATGAGTGTATTATAATTCAAAGTGAATACAAAATAAATTATTTCAATAATAAATTTA
>SNQJ01S0022572.1:185473-195618 GCA_010110895.2 Picea sitchensis
GAAACTAGGGGGTTGTAGCCTCCTTCTGGTTGTATCCAGAGAATTCAGGAGATGGAGCTTCCTTCAGGTTGTAGCCTGAGAAACTAGGGGGTTGGAGCCTCCTTCCATTTGTAGCTAGAAAACAAAGGAAGTTGGTGCTTCCAATGAATGTAATTCTTAAATACATATAAGAAAAAAACATTCTGTGGTTTTCTCTCACTTTAGGTTTCCACATAAAACACGGGTGTACTGTGTATGTGTGTGATTGTTCATTTGTTCATTGTTTATTTACTCTGTAACTATTGGATGATAATGCTACATTTATATAACACTTTCATTTTATGGTGAAAAATGATTAAATTGCTCTATTACCGATTCACCCCCCTCTTAGTAATCCAAGAATTGGTATCAGAGTTGGTTCCTTCAAGAAATAGTTTAACCACTAGAAGGAGATCATGGATTATTATAAGAATGGAGTACCAATGTTTAATGGTAATAATGGTGTAAAGTATGAGATGTGCAGAAGAAGGACGAAAGTATTTTTACAAGCACATGGATTGTTGGAATATAGGTTGTTCTCATTGATGTCAACACTAGTAATTGGTTATGGAACCCAAGATTGATGAAGGTATTTGGACATGAAGGATAGTGCATATGAAAATACAACACCCATGGATGGATAGTATACATCATGATGTTTCCGGTGGTATGTGGCATGCCACGTGGATCCTCATGGTTGAGGAGAAATGAATTTTATAAGATGACAAAGTGAATTGAAGAAGGAAGTATAGGTCGGCCCTGAAGATAATTAAAGAAAATAATTACAAAATAAGAAAGTGTCAGGTCGACCCTAATGTTAAAAGTAAGTGACATAAAGGGTATAAATACATCTCATTATACATTCATTTTTCAACACACACAAGTTTGTTAATGAACAAGGAGATATAAGTCTAATTTCAGAGAAAATCTGAAGTAAAGAAGGTCGGATTTCAAGGGAGGATGAATTCTTTTGGTGATGTGTTCTAAGGTATGTTATTTACAGGTCATCTTACCATTTTCTCTATAAATTTATTTCTATAACTATTCAAATGGTGAAATTGGTATAATATTGAGAAGACATATCTAGGTACTTGTGGTAAATATTTTAGCTCTTTATTCGCTATAATTTTGGAGATACACTCTATGGAAGATAGGGTTTTTGATTAGTCTTGAAGCTAGTCATAAATAGGTGTTCCAGGTAAAATTGTCATAACGTCTTCATAGAGAATCCAAATGAAGTAACACCAATTTCATTGGAAAGAGTATAGGCTTTATTTTCTTATGTGCTAATTACAGAATATGATGTTAAATATTGAGCACGGGGCATTCGTTACAAGTTCACTCTCCCGAATAAACCAGAATTAATAAGGTCTACCATTTTCTCTATAACCTCTTTTTGGGGATGATTCAAGGAGAGAAAATTGGAGGAGTTTCAAAGAATACATTGAGTTATATTATCTACACGATCATAATATTCTAAGAAGTGAAGAATTGCAGAAGTTGAAGAAGTCTCAGGAAGCATTATCATGTTGTATGTGATGGTTAGTTGATGGTGATGATTTAATGTAAATTTTTATTATCTCTCATATATTCTTGGGTAGAAGGAAGGGACAAGGATGGAGAGGTCAACCCTCTATTGATATTGGAGGATTGTATCTTCCTTTTGGAGGTTTATCCCTCCCTTTATATTTGGAAACTGTATCTACCTTTGGAATTCAATACTTCCCTTGAACAATAACTATTGGTTATTTCTCATATATTGTGCATGGTCTAATGTGGCGTATTGGTGTAACTCTTCTACTATTGTTCATTGCTCATTGCATATAATTGAATATATAATCTGGTTGAAGTATAAGTTGGAATTTTTTTTAAATTGTACTTGATACTGATTCACCCTGCTCTCAGTATCAACAATTGGTATTAGAGCAGGTTGCCTTCAGAACATTTTAACCATTGGAAGGAAAACCCTGAGCAAAGATGGATGACCATGAGCCCATTTCAAATGGGATTCAAAGATTTGATGGAATAAGTTATGCATATTGGAGTGATAGAGTGAAAACTTATATAACAAATTTGGGAGTAGACATTTGGTACTTAGTTGTAAATGGCTATGTAATCCCAAATAATGCTCCAACCGATCCAAATGAGAAGAAGCTTATGAGTTGTAATTCAAAATCCAGACATGCTATTCTAGGAGCATTGGCACCAACCATTGCTGGGAAAGTGATGGGCTGCAACATTGCTAAAGAGGTATGGGACAAAATCAAGAGTATCTATGAAGGTGATCCAAAAGTTAAGCAGGTCAAGCTTCAATGACATAGAGAAGAATTTCAAAATTTGAAGATGGATGAAAAGGAAGCTATTGCAAACTATTTTCTTAGATTTGATGAAGTTATTAATGCTATCAGAGTATTAGGTGAAGAGCTCAATGAATCCTTGGTTGTACAAAATTTGTTGAGATCACTTATATTGAAGTATGATGCTAAGGTCTCCGACATTGAAGAAACTAGGGACTTGACCAAAATGACAACAAATGAATTACATGGGTCTCTTATAGCATATGAAATGAGAATAGGTAAAAAAATTGTGATCTGGATTTTATGAGAATAACGAAATGACTATATATTATTACCAGATGCTTAACACAGAATAATAGAGATACAGTAAAACTAGTTTTCTATTCAATAAGGAAATAAGCTGAAACTGTAAAATGCAGTGGAAAACAATCTTGCTGGAATGGTGGTGGCTTATCTCTGAGAAGAGATGTGACGGCTGCACTCATTCACAAGAAGATGATCACAATGAGGCTCTCAAGGCCTTTTTACACTAAACATGAGTTTCAAAAACCCTAAACATCCAAAAACCTAACCCTAGGAGATGAAGCGCCAAAATTCATGTGGGCCCCGTTTGGGTAAGTCAGTACATCAACTTCCCGGGGTCGTAACTTTTGCATGCGATCTCCGTTTTAGGCGTATGATAGCCCATTGGAAATATCTAGCCGAGGACTACAACAATTTCACATGATGAAATTTTGCATCTGGAACATACCCTAAAAAACATCATTTAGGGCCTCAAAATGGCTCCAGAAGTTCAGGACCCGAAAAACTGCTAAAAAATGTAAATTATCAAAATTGCTAGAAATCTTTTTTGAGCTAGCTAGAAAAGGTGGGTGGAAACCGATATCCACCTGGATAAATACTCCATCCTTAGGAAGAAATGGTCTCCATTGCGTTGAGTTCCCCCATCAGATGAGGAAATGTTTGCTGAATTTGGCCCTGGGTGAGCCACTTGCCTTGGTGCAGGAGCTTCCTTGCTTTGACGAGTCGATAAAGATGGATCCTTTGTTGTTGAGTTCCCTTGATTTGTGTGTCCACAATATGATCACTGGATGCCTATTGTATGTAGTCAAGGTTGAGCTATGTTGGTGTCAGTTGTTCTGCTATGTCTGAGGTGTCCAATAATGGTGGGAAATAAGGCCGAAGGAGGTCCACGTTGAACACTAGGTGCAGGCCAAGGAAAGGAGGAATGTTAAGCACAAAAGAATTATCCCCCACAGCCTTGGTGATGGTGTATGGCCCATAACAAAGTGGGCGAAGCTTCCGATGGGGTCCTATAAGGTGTTCTTTCTGCAAGTGCAACCAGATTTTGTCATCCACCTGAAACTTATGTGGAACCTGATGTTGATCATGGTGCTACTTGTACTTGTCATTGGACTTCTGTAGGATATCCTGAACCTGTTGGCAGATGTGCTGGATCCTCTCAATGAACCGAGTGGCTTTGTCAGCCTCAGTTGGAGCAGAAGAGGAGTCGGTTGAGGTGACTGCAAGGGGAAGTGCAACATCTATGGGACCCAATGGTTGGAATCCCAACCCCACCTGAAAGGGGCTGTGGCCAGTTGAGCTATGAAAGGCTCAGTTGTAGCTATGCTAGACATAGGGAAGACTCTCATCCCATGTGTGAGGGTGCTTGGAATTATACAAGAACTTGATATGCACGATCATTTGATTTACGACCTCAGTTTGGCCATCTATCTGGGGGTGGAAGGCCGTGGATTTAGTGAGCTTGGTGTCCAGCAGTGACCAGAGGCTCGACCAGAATGTGCTGAGAAATCGACTGTCTCGATCTGAGAAAATGGTTTGTGGGATTCCAAAATGTATCTAGACTCGTTCAAAGAAGATCTTGGCAGTCGCTTCTGCTGTGATGCTCTTCTTGCAAGAAACCAGAATCACCATCTTAGAAAAGTGATCGACAACCACAAAAACACATTCATTTCCCCGCTTAGTGGATGGGAGGCCCGACATGTAGTCCATTGAGATGGATTCCCATGGTTTGTTAGGAGTAGGAAGAGGGGTGTACATGCCCTGTTTCTTAGTGGTTGGTTTGGCAATAGTGCAGATAGTGCAAGACCTGATATACTTGTTGACCTCCTGTCGAAGTTTTGTCCAGTAGAAAGGTTTTTGTAGCATCGCCACTGTCTTTTCGATGCCAAAGTTTCTAGACACTCAACTGTAGTGGGCTTCACATATCATCTTCTCTCACTCACTTGAGGGAACACATATATGGCCCAGATGACACAACAACCCATCTTGAAGATGGAAATTATCGACAATTGCCTTTGCACCCAACATTTGGTAGGTGGTGGCAAAGTCCAGGTCTGTCTCATAGAGTTGGGGCCATCCATAGGTCTCATGGCCATAGGAGTCTAGCATTGTGGTGAGTGTCACAACTGGTGGTCTTTTGAGGCAATCAGTGACGTGATTGGTGCTTCCTATTTTATACTTGATGTTTAGGTGGAATTGCTGCAAGTATGTGGACCACTTTTGATGGCAATCATTCTGCAATTTTCCTTGTGTCTGCATGAACTGCAGTGGCTTATGATCAGTGTGGATAACTGTCTCCCTCCCAAGAATGTAATGTCTCCATTAGCGGCAGGCCTGCACAATTGAGTACATTTCTTTGTTGTAAGTAGGGTACTTACAGACAACATATGATAGTATCTCACTATGATAGGCCACAGGGTGGCCATGCTGCATGAGAACGAAACCCACAACATAGTCTGAAGCATCAGTCTCAATCTCAAAGGGCTGATGCAGGTTTGGTAGTTAAACTACTGGGGCTGAGCACAAGCGCTGCTTCAAATCATTGAACGCTTGTTGTTGGGGCTAGCCCCACACAAATTTTTCCTTACCACCACCCCTAGTTATTTGGCTGAGGGCCCATGCAATATAGGATAATCCCAACACAAACCTGCGGTAGAAATTGGCAAGGCCCAAGAAGCTTCGAAGCTCAGTGAGTCTGGTTGGGGCTGGCCAGTCACGGATGACTTGGATCTTTGTTGGATCCACATGTACGCCATGTTGATCAATGATGTAGCCTGGGTAATGGACCCTGTCCATGCTGAAAGAGCATTTTTCCAAGTTGGCATATAGCTTATGCTGCCGCAGGGTGTGCAAACCCTGCTAAATACGCTGCAAGTGTTCGGCCCAAGTCTTGTTGTAAATGAGAATGATATCAAGATACACCACTACAAAATTATTGGTGAATTGTCATAGGATATCATCCATCATCCTCATGAAAGTGGTTGGAGTATTTTTCAGATCAAAGGGCATGAACAACCATTCAAAAAGGCCTTCCTTTGACTTGAATGTGGTCTTCCATACATCTGTCTGTTCTATCGGGACCTGGTGGTAGCCAAACTTTAGATCAATATTACTGAAGTATTTGGCCCCCATGAGTTGATCAAGGAGGTCATCGATTTGGGGAATCGGGTATCAGTTTCTGACTGTGATTTTATTCAGAGCCCGATAATCAATGCAAAGTCACCAGGTTCCATATTTCTTCTGTACCATCACGATTGGGCTCCTGCAAGGTGATGAGCTAGGACGGATGTGCCACTTGTGGATAAATTCTTGGATCTGTCACTTTATCTCCTCATTCTATAATAGAGAGTGGCAATAGACTGGCCCATTGGGCAGCGGTGTGTTGGGGGTCAGATCAATAGGGTGCTTGACCTGGCAGTGCAGAGGTACCCTGGTAGGTGAAGAGAAGATATCCGAGTATTCTTCCACGACCTTATCTACTTTCTTCTGCTATGTGGAAAGCTCAGCCACAGATACCTTGGATGTGGCTGTGATGTTTCTCTCATTCTAAGAGTGAATCACGAAGAAGAAAAAATTCCCCATCTGAGAGATGACCTTCCTTCATTGCTTAGCAGAGATCAAGGAAATAACACTAGGTGGGACAACCTCAGGTATCCTATACAATTTCCTGTTCAAAGTAATAATAACACTAGGAGGCTTAGACTCATATACAACATGACATTTCCATAAATAAGGTTGGCCCAAAATAACATCACAAACTTTGAGAGGAGAAACATCACACAATACCTCATCTTTGAAGGGCTTGATGCCATACAACAGTCGAGACTGTTGGATGACGCGGAGATCACTTCCTTGGCGGAGCCATCCAATGGTGTAGGGTTGTGGGTGGGGCATTGTCGACGGGGCTAGCCGCTTGATGAACTCTATTGAGATGAGTGATCTAGGTGGATATCGGTGGCCACCCACCTTTTCCAAATGGCTCAAAACGGCTTTCTGGCAATTTTGGCAATTTACTATTTTTAGCAGGTTTTAACTTTCGGGGCCATTTTGAGGGCCCAAATGAAGGTTTTTTGAGATCAAGGTTCTCAATTATAGTCGAATTCATTATCGAGCCCAAAAAATGAATCTCCTCGACGATACCTTTCCAATAATCTATCACACACCTAAAACGGAGATCGTATGTAGAAGTTACGACCCCAGGAAGTTGATGTACTCACTTACCCAAACGGGGCCCACATGACTTTTGGCGCTTCATCTCCTAGGGTTAGGTTTTTGGATGTCTAGGGTTTTTGGCATTCCTTCTTATTGTAAAAATTCCTTCAGAGCCTCATTGTAATCATCTTCTTGCGAATGTGAGTAGCCATCACATCTCTTCTCAGAGATAAGCTGCCACCATTCTAGCGAGTCTTTCACTCTGTATTTTTACAGTCTCTGTACATTTCTTTCATTAATAGAAATCGCGTATTACTGTATCTTTGTGTTTATGTTTGCATCTCTGATATATTTCTATTATGTTATTGGATATACGCGATATCTCTGTGCATTTCTTTATTATATCTCCGCTCTCATTTCATGCTGAAAATAATCCGGATCAATGAGGTTCTTCTGGCTACCACTATCAATGATGAAGTGCAGTGGGGTGCCTTTTACCCACATCTGTGAATGGAAGAGGTGCTCTCCTTCTTCTGGCTAATCCGGTTCACCATGTTGGAGCTTGGTGGTAGCAACGGTGGCATTGGGTTCCATGTCAATGATTCGTCTTCCCCTTTCTGGTTCTGAATCAGAGTCAGAACCCGCATCTGATTTAGAGGCTTTCACTTCAGCCACCAGCGTCTGCTTTGATTTGTAGTCAATAGTGTTATGCCAAGGGCTCTTATGGAAGTCACACGACTTCTCGGTATCTTTCTTTGTCTTTCCAGTGTCCTTCTTTTCTTGCGTCTTGGACTGGTTTTCCTGATATTGTCCGTCTTTTCTCTGTCCCTTTTTCCATGGGTTGGGGCTGCCCTTTCCTAGATTTCGTTGTGAGGGGTTTGTTGAAATTACTAATACAACTGAGAGGGGGGGTGAATCAGTTGTTACTATGCTTAAACAATTCTACGTCTGTTAATACATTCTTAATCTTTCTTCAAGTGATCATCAACATTATACAACTTATGAACAATAAAAATAATGAGCATCAGTCACACATAAGATATACACAGAGACAGATTTTCATGAGGAAACCCATAAAGGGAGAAAACCTCTTCTTTTTTGAAATGATAGGCAGTCTTTTAAGTTCTGTACATCATGTATAATTGAGCACCAACTCAATGTGAGGCTCCTACCTCTGTTTTACAAGCTTCGACTTGTTTGAGAGCACTGACTCTCTTGTTTCTCTAGCACCCACTAGAAGGAAGCACCAACTCCCCTAATGTTCTAGCACCAACTGGATGGAAGCACCAACTTCTAGTTACACAGGCTCCAACCTGTATAACAGAGAACACTTATTCTCCCTTGCACCACCCTGCCACCCTGGTTTCTCTGGATGCAACCAGATGGAAGCTACAACTCCCTGTGTTCAAGATTCCACTTGAACCTTTGAGGAAACCAGTCCTCCCTAGCACCTCCCAACCACCCTGGAATATAAATGAATGATTAAACAAACAACTACACAGATAAATCGATTCTTACCACTTCTTCTCTGTTCTGAAAATCTGGTCTTCTTCTAATTATTCTGCAATTCCTTTGTTTGTTCTACAATTCTACTCTGCTTCAACTTGTTCTGCCATTCTTCTCTTCTTCAAGTCTATTCCTCATATGTTACTCTTCTCTTAGTTTTATCTCACACTGCACATATTTTCAGTCTCACAATGCGCATCCTGGGATTTTCCTTTTCTTACAGTTTAATTCATTTTTCATCTAGAACAACCAACCACGCACAATCTGTATCTTTTTCTTTTATACACCACACCCACAACAGTTACACTTCGAATCTTCTCTAAGGCAAAAGAAAAAACCGTCTAAGCAACTAAAATTCCAACCGATCAGGAATCATGAATCGGTTTTTCTAAATGATTCGTAACTGATGAATTAACTGTGAGAAAGAATAGTAGCCCTCCGATCATATTCAAGTTTATCTACACCATTGGATGAGCTTTATTAATCTTGCATTTAAATCGAGTTTCAAAATTTCAACATTCCTGTGGCCAAGTGTCTCGACACTTCATGTCGCGATCTCCAAACCTTCGATACAAAGATTTTCTGCACTAGCTCCTTCCTCTATATGACCATGTCCATGACCAAGCGCTTATGCATAAAGTGATTTTCGTGAATTCACATTTCGTGAATCTGGAGATGAGGCATCTCGACTCACCAAGTTGCGATCCCTAAAACCCCGAAATGAAGCTTATATGAACTAACTCCTTCCCTTCTCGTAACCACCGGTGGTGACCATATGCTGTGCCAAAAGGCGCTTCATATTTCATGAGTTTATAAACTTCATTGAGTCAGATCGACGGTTGAAATCTCCATAGATCCGACGGTCCAGATCTTATCGCGATCTCGCATCTCATGAGTTTCCACACTATGCTCTGTTGACTCCAAGTCAACGACTTGTCCTATGATTCGACGGTCCATATCTGATCTTGATTCAACGAATCAGATCATATCGCTATTTCTCATATCGCGATTTCAGCGTTCTTGTGGTTATGTTTCTTGCCTCTCCAAGTCGCGATTTGCGAAACTCCGAAATTCAGTCGAATCAATGGTCCAGATTACACCTTGATCTGACGAATGCAATTAAATCACGATTTAGGCATTCCTGTGGTATTGTTTCTTGCCTCTCCAAGTAGGGATTCATGAAACTCCGAGATGGAGCTGAGATCAACGGTCCATGATCTCAATGAATCTACGGTCCAGATCTCATCGTGAATTCGCATCTCGCGATTCCTTCGATGGAGGTTCTTGTCACTCCAAGTCGTGATAGGCAAAAATTTGAAATGNCGTGAATTCGCATCTCGTGATTCCTTCGATGGAGGTTCTTGTCACTCCAAGTCGCGATAGGCAAAACTTCGAAATGGAGCTTAGATCAAAGTTCCACGTCTTTTGGTGTATTGACGGTTAGGATATTTTCATGATTTCACAAGTCTTCATTATGTCTGCATCGAGATTTCAAGATTTCGCAAACTCGCTTCACCTTGCACTTTTAAATATCGTGTAGATTCTCCTGGATCCTACGATGGTCGATCCTCATGCTCAAATCTAACGCTCGAGATCTATCCTCCATATCTACGCGCTCTTCTCGTCTACATTGAGATCTAACAGTCAACGAGAATTCTGAATTGTTGATCCAACGATCACTGTTGCTGCTCCTCCCCCATTATCACTGCGCTGCTGATCATGTTGATCTTTTCCATCTCTATTCTTGCCAACAATCCTCTGCACTATCTCTTCTAAGCTTATTCAAATCTTCTCTGCAACGTCTTCTCGTGATTCCCATCTATTACATACTTTCTGTACTCATGCCATCTTCATTGTTGTACTTGCCAT
>SNQJ01S0022572.1:222515-234354 GCA_010110895.2 Picea sitchensis
CGGAAGTAAGCAACACAATACTTCTCATGAGTGGGAAGGAGCTTCTTACATAGATGGAGAAGAAGAAATATCCACAGTTCTTTGTGGTCAGAAAACTGAGGATTGTTCTGACTAGCACAAGAGTGGATGATTTACCAGATGAGATTCAGGAACTGCTGGAAGAGTTCGCTGACATCATCCTGGACGAATTACCTCGTTCGTTGCCACTGATGAGGAGTGTGAGCCATCGTATTGATCTCATACCAGGAGCTAGTTTTCCGAACAAAGCTGCGTACAGGTTGACGCCGCAAGAAAACGAGGAGGTCAAGAAGCAGGTCCAAGAGTTATTGGACAAAGGACTGGTCAGAGAGAGCTTGAGTCCATGTGTTGTTCCGACAGTGCATAGTCCAAAGAAAGATGTAGGCTGGAGAATGTGTACCGACTCAAGAGAAATTAAAAATATAACCATCAGGTACAGGTTTCCACTGGCGAGAATCGATGATCTGATGGATTTCCTGAGTGGGGCAAGATTCTTTTCAAAGATTGATTTGAAGAGCGGATATCATCAAATTCGCATGAGGGAAGGTGATGAATGGAAAACAACATTCAAGACAAATGAAGGTTTGTATGAATGGTTGGTCATGCCATTTGGTTTGAAGAATGCACCAAGCACTTTTATGAGATTGATGAATGAAGTCCTGAAGGAATTCATCGGGAAGTTCGTCATTGTGTATCTGGACGACATACTGATTTACAGTAAATCAGAGGCTGGACATTTGAAGCATTTGGCCATTGTGATGAGAAAACTACAGTAGGAGAAGTTGTTGATTAATATGAAGAAGTCCTCATTTATGAAGACAGAGCTCATTTACTTGGGTTTGGTTATTTCAGTGAATGAGTTGAAGATGGATCCGGACAAGGTGGAAGTGATTAAGAATTGGCCATCACCGAGAAATATTTTCGAGGTGAGAAGTTTTCATGGTTTGGCTAGTTTCTACAGAAAATTCATCAGGAATTTCAGTGGAATTAGTGTAGAAATGATGGACACAGTGAAGAAGCGACATAAGTCTTTTCATTGGATAGCAGAGGCTGAGAAGAGCTTCAATCTATTGAAGCGGAAGATAATGGAATGACCAATGTTGGTGTTGTCGGATTTCATGAAGACATTTCAGGTGAAATGTGATGCAAGCGGATTTGCCATAGGAGCCGTCTTGAGTCAGGAAGATAGACCAGTTGCATATTTCAGTGAGAAGCTGCATGAAGCAAAGATGAAATACTCCACGTATGATAAGTAATTTTATGCTATCATACAAGCGTTAAAGAAATGGAGGCATTTCTTGATCCAAAAAGAATTTGTATTGTACAGTGATAATCATGCATTGCAGTTTGTGAGTCAACAAGAGAAGCTGAACCAGAAGCATGCAAAATGGGTAGAGTACATGCAAAATTTCACGTTTGTGATTAAGCATATTTCGGGTATTGCTAACAAAGTGGCTGATGCTTTGAGCAGGAAATGTTTGTTGCTGCAGGAGTTCAGATTCAAAACATTGGGTTTTGAAAATCTCAGGGACATGTACGCAGGAGATGTAGATTTTGCAGAGGCGTATGAAGCAGCTGAGAATCCATTTCTCAGAGACAGAAGCTCATGGATAGACTATATGATCCAGGAAGGATTGTTGTTCAGAGGCAATCAACTATGTATTCCAAATTGCTCCATGAGGGAAAACCTGTTGAAGGAGAAGCACAGTGGTGGATTGGCAGGACATTTTGGCCATGAAAAAACATTCGCGAAGTTGAGAAAATCATATTTTTGGCCAGGGATGCAAGCAGAGGTCAAGCGATTTGTTGACAGATGTCGATTTTTCCAGCATTCGAAGGGGAGAAAGTAGAATGCGGGTTTTTATCATCCATTTCCCATACCAGGGAGACCATGGGAGGCGATAAGCATGGATTTTGTATTGGGTTTGCCGAGGACGCAGAGAGGTGTTGATTCCATCTTTCTAGTGGTGGACAGGTTTTCAAAGATGGCACACTTCATTCCATGCCAAAAGACCAGCGATGCGACTCACATCGCAAATCTATTTTTTAAGGAGGTCATTCGACTTCATGGATTGCCAAAAAGCATAGTTTCGGACAGAGACACAAAATTCATAGGGCATTTTTGGAGAACCTTATGGAGGAATCTAGGAACTAACTTGGCGTTTAGTTCAGCTTATCATCCTCAGATGGATGGGCAGACAGAGGTGGTCAATAGAAGTCTGGGAGATTTACTGAGCAGCTTGGTGACAGAGCACCATAGCAGCTGGGATAACATATTACCACAAGCAGAGTTTGCATACAACGACTCAGTGAACATGAGTACATGAAAGAGTCCATTTCAGGTCATATATGGGTTGCAGCTGAGAGGAGTTTCTGAACTGAGGGATTCAAAACAGACTGTGACTAGTAGTGCTATTGCAGAGGAATTCGTTGAGGCGATGAAAGAACTTCACAGCAAGGTGAAGTAGCAACTGCAAGATTCAAATCAGGAGTATAAGCGCAGAGTACATCAGCATCGGAGACAACTTCAGTTTGAAGTTGGTGATCTAGTTCTGGCACACTTGAGGAAGGAAAGGTTCCCAAGGGGAACATACAATAAACTGAAAATGAAAAAAATCGAGCCATGCAAGGTCCTGAAGAAATTCGAAGAAAACGCTTATGAGATTGAGTTGCCGGAGGGCATCGGAATATCTCCGATATTTAATATTGCAGATTTGTACCCATACAGGGCTGGAGAAGCAGAGACCAGAGCTGAAGAACCAGTGATCTAGTGGACGAAACAATTTCCAGTTGCAGAGAAGCCACAGATGGAGTGCATACTGGACAAGAGAGTGGGTAAAAATACCAGGAGAAAGGAATACTTCGAGTATCTGGTCAAGTGGAAAAATCATCCAGTGGAAGATGCCAGCTGGGAGACTGAAGCAGTAATAAAGAAGCATGGAAAGACCATGCAGGAACTCATGGACAGGAGCCCATGAAAATTTTCAAGCCGAGGAGTATGATGCAGGAGCATCACCAACACATCAAGCGAGCCAGCTCATCGAGCGGAAGACAGCTGGATAAGCCAGCACATATTTTGAAAATACTTTGGGAATGTTGCACAAATATTAAATGAGCCATTTAAGAGATGATGGACTTGTATATTGTAATTGACCTTGAGCGCATAGCTCTCATCCTTAGGTAGATAGACGACATTTATTTTAGTTAATGCTGGTAGGTAGATTTTAATTCTAGATTTGATAGCTTAGAAGTCCAAGAGGGAAAATGAATATAGACACCCTCATTGTATTATTGTATCATTAGAGAAATTAGCATTCAGGAGAAAGAGAGAAGAGCAAGCAAAGAGATGTGTAAAGAACATCCATGTACAGATATTGAATTAATAGGAGAAAGATTTGATTCAAATCCATGGTTATGTGTCTATTCTCTGTGTATTGATGTTGTGCTCATGAATATTTGCTTCCTGTCATACATTTTCTTTTATATTCTGTGTATGTGATTTCATGGTTGGATTGAAGTCTGAGAGGGTGAGTGAATGAGTTTCAATTGTTTTCTCTAAGTGAGCCAGAAGATTCCTGCAAGGAGTGCAGTCGAATTGTCCGCAAGGAGTGCGTTGACAGAAGGGTTCACTTGGAGATAGCTTTTGTTCTCATTTTCTCGAGAGTGCAGATAGGCACAGTGCCGTGCAAGGAGTGCGCAGGCCAAGTGAAGTCTCAGAGTTGTGATTATGAGAAAAGTATTGAAAGAATGCTGCTGCAGGAGTGCGCAGAGTCAAAAGACTTCAACACTTAGAAGTTGTTGAGGATTTGTCGCAAAGAGTGTGTGGAAGAGGTTTCCAAGAAGATTGAATTCTTGGAAAAGTTCAGGAAGGAGTAAGCCTTCGAATTCATCGAAGGATAAGTGTAGGGAAGTTGCCCTTGAAGATTCGGAGAAGCATCGCAAGGTTGGAGAGAGAACGAACGAGTCTCGTAGAGAGACCCTTCTCCAATTCGTGGATTTGTAATAGGAAGAACAGATGGACGAAATAATTCGGGGAGATTTCGCGAAGTCCCGTGGGCTGTTGGATCCTGCGGAGGTGCAAGGAGGTTACGGCGGAGGCGTCTGAAGGTTCTAAGATCAGGAGGAGCAGAGCGTTGATACAAGTCGGCCAGGGCCATTTTATTATTCGCGAGGTCGCATATCGGGATCTCGTGAGGAAAGTGTCGAAGAGTTGGCAACGGGAGGTGCGAAGTCACGAGGTGCGATATCCCAACGGTGACGTAAGCCTTGTGGGACCGCAGGAGTGAGTGGAGGACAGGTGGCGGAGATCGGTAGATATCATGAACTCCAGGTTCGCAAGGTGAGGACCCAAGTCTTGGGTACTCCAAGCCACGAAGAAGCGAGGGCGTGAAGTAGCCAAAGTGCGATAAGGTCGTATCGGTGTCTCGGTGCATCAGGTATCGGAAATTGGAAATCCGAAGGCTTGGGATCGCGAGTAGCGAAGTTACGATAGAGCGAGGGTGCGACAGAGGCGAAGTCCCTATAGACAAAGAGAAGGTCAACGTTGACTGAGGTATTGGGTCTCGGGGATTCAAGAGCCCTACGATCAACCGAGAACTCGCGAAGTCACAAGTTCTGATCCTCCGATAAGTTAAGAAGGGGGATCGCGTGAGAGAAGAAAACCTGTGGGGTGCATATTTCCCGATAGGGAGATAGAAGAACCGTTGAGTTCTTCGGGCCGTGAACGAAAGAAGGTCCTGAAGAGAGAGGTCGTGCTCCGAGGAGTGTGGTCGGCTCTATCAGAGTGGTATCAGAGAGAGAATTATTTTCTTTCTATAGAAGAGAAGAGGAAATCTCCATGCTGCCCAGAAGAGAAAGAAAATCACCTGATCCAGAGGACAGGGAGGTACGAAGAAGAGGTAGGCCGATAGGAAATCCAGAGATGGAAAGACAGAAGAGAGATCTTCGAGCAAGTCTTGAGGACATGGAGGCAGCTCAAAGATGCACAGCAGGTGCTGGGGATCTGAGTGATTATGAGGATGAAGTAGAGGTTGAACAACAAGGAGAAGTTGCAGCCGAAGATGCAGCCAATGAGCGGTTGATAAAAGCTATCGCCAGGATGGGTGCGAAGGCGAAGATGGACATTCTAGTCTACGAAGGGAATCTGGATGCAGAGGAGCTACTGGATTGGATTAGAGCTCTTGACGCCTACTTTGATTATGAGGATATCGAAGAGGATAAGAAGGTCAGACATGTTGTCACATGCTTGAAAGGACATGCCGCATTATGGTGGGACGAGCTACAAGATGACAGACGCTGCAAAGGAAAGCAAAAGATTAAAAGCTTGGATCGAATGATTGCGAAGATGAAGGCGAAATTCATCCCAAGAGACTATCAAATTTCTCTGTTCAGGAGGATGCAGAACCTAAGATAGAAAATGATGACAGTGAAATAATACAATGAGGAATTCTATCGACTGAACATCAAAGCAGGCCATCGGGAGAGCGACGATGAAAAGGTTGCCAGATATCTGAATTTTCTGAGATATGACATTCAAGATGAATTGAGCATGGTGACCATCAGGACAGTGGAGAATGCTTATCAAATGTCTCTGAAAGCTGAAGAGAAGCTGAGCTGTAAGCAAAGTCAGTGAGGGTGAGGCAGAAGTCAACCCAGAGGCAAGGCAGTTGCCCAGGAGAAATACCAGAAGCCCAAGGAGGAATGGAAGAAACCTCAGGGTAAGATTGAGAGAGGTGGAACCTCACAGCGAGGACAATAATATGTTGAACAGAAAGGACAACATACAGAGCAAAAGGGAGATTATGCTGACGCGAGCACTTTTCCTATTACCAGAGGTAGGGGAAGAGGCCGAGGTGGAGTAATCACATGCTTCACATGTGGAAAGAATGGGCACAATTCATTCGAGTGTCCAGAGAAAAAGAAGGATAGTGGAGAAGATCACATTACTGAAGCGCAGAGGCGTGATGTTGAGAATGAAGAAACAGAAGGTGGAAGGTCACTGACAGTGCAGAAAGTCCTTTTGACACCTGGGAAGGAGGTGGAGAGTTCAGCTCAAAGGACCAGGCTTTTCAGAACAACTTGCAAGACCAAGGATTGGGTATGAAAGGTTATCGTGGACAGCGGTAGCACAGATAATCTCGTTTCGACTGAGATGGTAGAGAAGTTGGAGTTGGAGACAACTGATCACCCGAGTCCATATAAAGTTTCATGGTTTTAGAAGGGACATCAGGTGAGCGTCACTAAACAGTGTTTAGTTGAATTCAAGATAGGTGGATATAATGATAAGGTCTTATGTGATGTCATTCCCATGGATGTATGTCATTTATTGCTGGGTAGACCATGGCAATATGACATAAATGTGGTTCATGATGGGAGAATGAACACATATACTTTAGAGAAGGATGGGAGGACACACAGGTTGCTTCCGATAAAGGATAAGGAGGTGAAACCGGAAGTAAGCAACACAATACTTCTCATGAGTGGGAAGGAGCTTCTTACAGAGATGGAGAAGAAGGAAGATCCACAGTTCTTTGTGGTCAGAAAACCGAGGATTGTTCTAACTAGCACAAGAGTGGATGATTTACCAGATGAGATTCAGGAACTGCTGGAAGAGTTCGCTGACATCATCCTGGACGAATTACCTCGTTCGTTGCCACCGATGTGGAGTGTGAGCCATCATATTGATCTCATACCAGGAGCTAGTTTGCCAAACAAAGCTGCGTACAGGTTGACGCCGCAAGAAAACGAGGACGTCAAGAAGCAGGTCCAAGAGTTATTGGACAAAGGACTGGTCAGAGAGAGCTTGAGTCCATGTGTTGTTCCAACAGTGCTTAGTCCAAAGAAAGATGGAGGCTGAAGAATGTGTACCGACTCAAGAGCAATTAAAAAGATAACCATCAGGTACAGGTTTCCACTGCCAAGAATGGATGATCTGATGGATTGCCTGAGTGGGGCAAGATTATTTTCAAAGATTGATTTGAAGAGCGGATATCATCAAATTCGCATGAGGGAAGGTGATGAATGGAAAACAACATTCAAGACAAATGAAGGTTTGTATGAATGGTTGGTCATGCCATTTGGTTTGACGAATGCACCAAGCACTTTTATGAGATTGATGAATGAAGTCCTGAAGGAATTCATCGGGAAGTTCGTCATTGTGTATCTGGACGACATACTGATTTACAGTAAATCAGAGGCTGAACATTTGAAGCATTTGGCCATTGTGATGAGAAAACTACAGTAGGAGAAGCTGTTGATCAATATGAAGAAGTCCTCATTTATGAAGACAGAGCTCATTTAATTGGGTTTTGTTATTTCAGTGAATGAGTTGAAGATGGATCCGGACAAGGTGGAAGTGATTAAGAATTGGCCATCACCGAGAAATATTTTTGAGGTGAGAAGTTTTCATGGTTTGGCTAGTTTCTACAGAAAATTCATCAGGAATTTCAGTGGAATTAGTGTAGCAATGATGGACACAGTGAAGAAGCGACATAAGTCTTTTCATTGGATAGGAGAGGCTGAGAAGAGCTTCAATCTGTTGAAGCGGAAGATAATGGAATGGCCAATGTTGGTGCTGTCGGATTTCATGAAGACATTTCAGGTGAAATGTGATGCAAGCAGATTTTCCATAGGAGCCATCTTGAGTCAGGAAGACAGACCAGTTGCATATTTCAGTGAGAAGCTGGATGAAGCAAAGCTGAAATACTCCACGTATGATAAGGAATTTTATGCTATCATACAAGCGTTAAAGAAATGGAGGCATTTCTTGATCCCAAAAGAATTTGTATTGTACAGTGATAATCATGCATTGCAGTTTGTGAGTCAACAAGAGAAGCTGAACCAGAAGCATGCAAAATGGGTAGAGTACATGCAGAATTTCACGTTTGTGATTAAGCATATTTCGGGTACTGCTAACAAAGTGGCTGATGCTTTGAGCAGGAAATGTTTGTTGCTGCAGGAGTTCAGAGTCAAAACATTGGGTTTTGAAAATCTCAGGTACATGTACGCAGGAGATGTAGATTTTGCAGAGGTGTATGAAGCAGCTGAGAATCCATTTTTCAGAGACAGAAGCTCATGGATAGACTATATGATCCAGGAAGGATTGTTGTTCAGAGGCAATCAACTATGTATTACAAATTGCTCCATGAGGGAAAACCTGTTGAAGGAGAAGCACAGTGGTGGATTGGCAGGACATTTTGGCCATGACAAAACATTCGCGAAGTTGAGCGAATCATATTTTTGTCCAGGGATGCAAGCAGAGGTCAAGCGATTTGTTGACAGATGTCGATTTTGCCAGCATTCGAAGGGGAGAAAGTAGAATGCGGGTTTTTATCATCCATTTCCCATACCAGGGAGACCATGGGAGGCGATAAGCATGGATTTTGTATTGGGTTTGCCGAGGACGCAAAGAGGTGTTGATTCCATATTTCTGGTGGTGGACATGTTTTCAAATATGGCACACTTCATTCCATGCCAGAAGACCAGCGATGCGACTCACATCGCAAATATTTTTTTAAGGAGGTCATTCGACTTCATGGATTGCCAAAAAGCATAGTTTCGGACAGAGACACAAAATTCATAGGGAATTTTTGGAGAACCTTATGGAAGAATCTAGGAACTAACTTGGCGTTTAGTTCAGCTTATCATCCTCAGATGGATGGGCAGACAGAGGTGGTCAATAGAAGTCTGGGAGATTTATTGAGGAGCTTGGTGACAGAGCACCATAGCAGCTGGGATAACATATTACCACAAGCAGAGTTTGCATACAATGACTCAGTGAACAGGAGTACATGAAAGAGTCCATTTCAGTTCGTATATGGGATGCAACTGAGAGGAGTTTCTGAACTAAGGGATTCAAAACAGACTGTGACTAGTAGTGCTATTGCAAAGGAATTCATTGAGGCGATGAAAGAACTTCACAGCAAGGTGAAGCAGCAACTGCAAGATTCAAATCAGGAGTATAAGCGCAGAGTACATCAGCATCGGAGACAACTTCAGTTTGAAGTTGGTGATCTAGTTCTGGTACACTTGAGGAAGGAAAGGTTCCCAAGGGGAACATACAATAAACTGAAAATGAAAAAAATCGAGCCATGCAAGGTCCTGAAGAAATTCGAAGAAAACGCTTATGAGATTGAGTTGCCGGAGGGCATCGGAATATCTCTGATATTTAATATTGCAGATTTATACCCATACAGGGCTGGAGAAGCAGAGACCAGAGCTGAAGAACCAGTGATCTAGTGGACAAAACAATTTCCAGTTGCAGAGAAGCCACAGATGGAGTGCATACTGGACAAGAGAGTGGGTAAAAAGACCAGGAGAAAGGAATACTTCGAGTATCTGGTCAAGTGGAAAAATCATCCAGTGGAAGATTCCAGCTGGGAGACTGAAGAAGTAATAAAAAAGCATGAAAAGACCGTGCAGGAACTCATGGACAGGAGCCCATGAAAATTTTCAAGCCAAGGAGTATGATGCAGGAGCATCGCCAACACATCAAGCGAGCCAGCTCATCGAGCGGAAGACAGCTGGATAAGCCAGCACATATTTTGAAAATACTTTGGTAATGTTGCACAAATATTAAATGAGCCATTTAAGAGACGACGCACTTGTATATTGTAATGGAACTTGAGCACATAGCTCTCGTCCTTAGGTAGATAGACGACATTTATTTTAGTTAATGCTGATAGGTAGATTTTAATTCTAGATTTGATAGCTTAGAAGTCCAAGAGGGAAAATGAATATAGACACCCTCATTGTATTATTGTATCATTAGAGAAATTAGCATTCAGGAGCAAGAGAGAAGAGAAAGCAAAGAGCTGTGTAAAGAACATCCATGTACAGATATTGAATTAATAGGAGAAAGGTTTGATTCAAATCCATGGTTATGTGTCTATTCTCTGTGTATTGATGTTGTGCTCATGAATATTTGCTTCCTGTCATACATTTTCTTTTATATTCTGTGTATGTGATTTCATGGTTGGATTGAAGTTTGAGAGGGTGAGTGAATGAGTTTCAATTGTTTTCTCTAAGTGAGCCAGAAGATTCCTGCAAGGAGTGCAGTCGAATTGTCCGCAAGGAGTGCGTTGACAGAAGGGTTCACTTAGAGATAGCTTTTGTTCTCATTTTCTCGAGAGTGCAGATAGGCACAGTTCCGTGCAAGGAGTGCGCAGGCCAAGTGAAGTCTCAGAGTTGTGATTATGAGCAAAGTATTGAAAGAATGCTGCTGCAGGAGTGCGCAGAGTCAAAAGACTTCAACACTTATAAGTTGTTGAGGATTTTCCGCAAAGAGTGTGTGCAAGAGGTTTCCAAGAAGATTGAAGTCTTGGAAAAGTTCAGGAAGGAGTAAGCCTTCGAATTCATCGAAGGATAAGTGTAGGGAAGTTGCCCTTGAAGATTCGGAGAAGCATCGCAAGGTTGGAGAGTGAGCGAACGAGTCTCGTAGAGAGACCCTTCTCCAATTCGTGGATTTTTAATAGGAAGAACAGACGGACGAAATCATTCGGGGAGATTTCGCGAAGTCCCGTGGGCCGTTGGATCTTGCGGAGGTGGAAGGAGGTTACGACGGAGGCGTCTGAAGGTTCTAAGCTCAGGAGGAGCAGAGCGTTGATACAAGTCGGCCAGGGCCATTTTATTATTCGCGAGGTCGCCNAACGAGAGGTGCGAAGTCACGAGGTGCGATATCCCAACGGTGACATAAGCCTTGTGGGACCGCAGGAGTGAGTGGAGGACAGGTGGCGGAGATCGGTAGAGCTCATGAACTCCGGGTTCGCAAGGTGAGGACCCAAGTCTTGGGTAATCCAAGCCACGAAGAAGTGAGGGCGCGAAGTAGCGAAAGCACGATAAGGTCGTATCGGTGTATCGGTGCATCGGGTATCGAAAATTGGAAATCCGAAGGCTTGGGATCGCGAGTAGCGAAGTTACGATAGAGTGAGGGTGCGACAGAGCCGAAGTCCCGATAGACGAAGAGAAGGTCAGCGTTGACTGAGGTATCGGGTCTAGGGGATTTGAGAGCCCTACGATCAACCGCGAACTCGCAAAGTCACGAGTTCCAATCCTCCGATAAGTTAGGAAGGGGGATCGCGTGAGAGAAGAAAACCTGTGGGGTGCAGATTTCCCGATAGGGAGATAGAAGAACCGTTGAGTTCTTCGGGCCATGAATGAAAGAAGGTCCTGAATAGAGCGGTCGTGCTCCGAGGAGTGTGGTCGGCTCTATCAGAGTGGTATCAGAGCGGGAATTCTTTTCTTTCTATAGCAGAGAAGAGGAAATCTCCATGCCGCCCAGAAGAGAAAGACAATCACCTGATCCAGAGGACAGAGAGGTATGAAGAAAGGTAGGCCGATAGGAAATCCAGAGATGGAAAGACAAATGAGAGATCTTCGAGCAAGGCTTGAGGACATGGAGGCAGCTCAAAGATGCACAGCAGGTGCTGGGGATCTGATTGATTCCAAGGATGAAGTAGAGGTTGAACAACAAGGAGAAGTTTCAGCCGAAGATGCAGCCAATGAGCGGTTGATAAAAGCTATCACCAGGATGGGTGCGAAAGCGAAGATGGACATTCCAGTCTACGAAGGGAATCTGGATGCAGAGGAGCTACTGGATTGGATTAGAGCTCTTGACACCTACTTTGATTATGAGGATATCGAAGAGGATAAGAAGGTTAGACATGTTGTCACATGCTTGAAAGGACATGCCACATTATGGTGGGACGAGCTACAAGCTTACAGACGCTGCAAAGGAAAGCAAAAGATTAAAAGCTGGGATCGAATGATTGCGAAGATGAAGGCGAAATTCATCCCAAGAGACTATCAAATTTCTCTGTTCAGG
>SNQJ01S0022573.1:0-13399 GCA_010110895.2 Picea sitchensis
CCAATTCCAAGTACAAGTAGTGCCATGATAAGAATCAGATACCACACAAGTTTCAGGTGGGAGATAAGGTATAGTTGCATTTGAGGAAAGAGAGCCTCTCAGGACCCCATCAAAAGCTCCAACCGCTCCAATTGTTGGGCCCTCCATTTTGAAGACCGCCAAGTTTTATGGAAATATTAAGTTTTGTAGAACAATAGAGAATATCAATGAGAAATCTAAGTGGCAGAAAGCTAACTAAAAGAATTCCAGTAGTGAATACAAATAAAATTCCATCTAGAGGAATAAGCGGAAATGTTTATAAGATTCGAGTGCAGGAAAAGACAAAATGGGAAAGAAACATAAACGAAATCAAGAAACCATAGAAGAGAAATCAAGAAATAACCAAGGGAAAGATACAAATTGGAGAAAATGTAATGGGAAAAGGATAATGGTTGATTCTCGCTATTTTAATTGCTTATATTGTATCGCTACTTGTGTGCCTAATTAAAAAAAGGACAAGCTAATTCCGAGATTTAGTGTTATTATTGAGAGTTGTTATATTATTGTTGCTCGATTCTTGTTCTTCTTTTGTCATTGATTATGTTGTATAAGTCTCAATCTGAAAGAAATACTTCATGTACATTAGTATTGGATATGATAACATATAATGGATTATTCGGGCATCCAAAAATTTGTTATGATATGGATGAATGCATGATATTTCTTCTAGGCAAACTGTCCTATTTTGTGTAGTTACTAGTTGTGATACTGTCTAACAAGCTTTTGTGATATATGTACTTATCTTTATGTCTTGCAACATGGATTATCAAATGCATAACCTAGTTTAGAATTCTAATGATCTGATCTTTTACATTTAAGTATGAATCTTTCTTACACTATATCTAATGGTGTATCCTCACTAACTCACTTTATTACACACAAGTCTCGACAGAGCTTCGGGTGAGATCTCCTTCCTTTGTGGAAGGTTGAATATGCTAGTGCTACTAGACTACAATGGTACCTTTGTTGGTAACTTGTGAGAACCCCGGTCTCCAATTTTTCACCAACAAATGGTTCCATTGCCAGGAAATGGATTCTAAGTGAGTTTTTAGAGGATGAAACATCACCTTTTAAAATATGATATTACGAATTGGTGGGAAAGAAGGTGTGACGAGTTTATATTTCAAGAAGTTGAACTACAATAGAAAATTATAAGGGTTGTGAAGGACATTTTTTTCTATTCTAAACCTATAAGAAACCAATACAAAATATTCTGGATCCGATTCCTGGAATAGATCTATCAGTGGATCGATCGGTTGCAAGAAGCGCCAGAATTTAAAGATCATGTCAAGAAAATATTTGATTGGACTATTGAGCAGCTAGTCGCTATACACAAGTTGGATCACCATATTTCTTGAGCTATGGATTGTTGGGTCTAGACTACCCTATAGGGATACATCATTAAATTTTTTGCATAGAACCACTAGTCTGTATCAAAACCAGAAGCAGTATTCTACAAGGGAGCCCAATGAATATTACTACGAGAAATCTTGTTGTGGATGAATATCTTGCTGGTGGAAGAAGGAATGCCACCAGTTGCTTCGATTGAAATGGAAGCATAAAACCCTTTCACATGAGGGGTGGGTGATTCAGGTGAGGGTATATGAGTTAGGATACAAAATGTTTTGAGGTATGGGGGGTTTTCATGAGAAGAGTGCCATAGATGAGCAAGATCATAAAAGGGTTTCAGTGATTGAGAAGAGGTGGAGAAAATAGATGCGAAAGTTGATGAAGAGGCATGATCAGTCATGGAAGGAGATTGGCTTTGAGAAGAGTCATAAAATAGAGTTAGTTAAGTTGAAGGAGTTGCAAACACATGGGAGGCTATCCATCCAATGGTTGAAGGAAAGGTTTGGAGAGAAAGGCGAGAGTTCTAGAGAGAGTAGACGAGGAGAAGAAAAACTGGAAGAAAGAACCAATATAGGGGCCACCACAGAGGAACAAGACTCATTTGTAACCTCTTTAGAAGTTGCAAGAGAACCAACTCCTGCAACGCCCGAAGATGTGAAGTACCCTACAAGACCTGATACAATATGGCCTCCTACTGTGACCTGCCAGATTGAAGAATCCCATACCAAAGACACATGAACCATCCTTGGATATCCTAGTCCCTCAACACAATATTCTAATATGGTAAATTCTACAATAAACTCTCTCATAAATTCTATCATTTATGTTCATTCTAGTCCAACCAGTTAGAATGGTAGAAATAGTAGTAGTGTGACAAGTTCTTTAATTTTATTGCAACCAATACCTTTAGGATTTATCTTGATAGGGTCCCCAAGTTCTCCCATGGTGCATCAACACGTCGGATCCCTCACCCGATACCCATAATTATGGTGTAAAGGGGATTAAGATGTTGAACAACATTGGTTCCATTGTGAGGCCATCTGGCGGTCTCGTGGGACTTTGGATGCTAATAAAGTAGTCGAGTTTCAAACCACTTTGAGAGGTCGTGCTTTGAAATGATATATGAAATTCATTGAACCAGGAAATCCTCAAGGACAGGCTTTCACTCTTGCTCAAGTCAAACAACAGTTCATAGAAGAATTTTGTTTACCCAAGTCAGAAAAATAGGCCCTCTTTGAGTTGTGGGAGATTAAATAGAGAGATGGGGAATATTCTTGGGAGTATAATCAATGGTTTAAAGATACGATAGGAAAATTAGCAAACCCCATCCACAAATACCACCAACATGCATGGTTTATTCAGTGACTCCTACCATTAACTTGAATCTCATTAACCCAACATAAGATAACCACTTTGGGGGAAGACCTAGAATGGGCTATGAAAATCAAGGCGATGAGAGGATATCCTGACAAATTGTGGGTGATAAGATCACCCGATGACTATAATATTATGCAACTGCAAGGCTATATTTCTGCACTAATTGACAAAATTCAAAAACTGACCATTCCTAGAGTTGGTCGCCCACAGGTCTGGTGTATGGGTTGTTGTACTAAGGGTCATACAACAATGAAATGTCCCAAACTGAGGGGTGTACCAACCCCTCTGCAACTGATGGCGCCTCCACCAATAGGACCCTCTAGAGGGTTTGCACAAGTCGCAGCTATTGTGCTATTCCATGGCCCTGTGTAGTACCATGTTACCGGATATATCGGTAGGTGCAGACACTAACATATCTCCCTAGATCCACCTGGATCTAGAACAAAATAGGACAGGACATGACTCTTTCTCTAAGTTGCGGTCATTGAATCTACTACTGAGAAGGAATGAGTGACATACCTTTATATCACTTCCTTAGGTCTTTGTTGTTCCTGCTTTGCTCCGATGCTCTTGTGAAATCAGGTCCAAGACAACACAAACCAACCAAAGCAAAGATAACAAAGTATATTCAATGTCAACCTATGAATATGATCAATGAGTTATGCAATAAAATAAGAGTGATTTTATGGGAAAGGGAGATGCCGCTGTATTATATTAAATGAAAGTAGAAGATACAACCAAATCGCCTTGATGTCACAAGATTCCTTTCAGTGACCCTTGGTTCCAACACACACGCTTTCTCTACATTTGCATGAAGAAGATCCAGTACAACTTGATAGACCAAATAGAGTCTTCAAGCTTATGTCCAAACAGAGTTCTTTACACAATTCTTTCACCAATTCTTCATTCAATCTTGCTTAACCTTTTCCATGAGAAACCTTTCAATATATAGGAGAAGGAGAGATGGTTAAATGGACGAGGATGATCCCACTAAATCTGAGAAGTCAATAGGATGCCAACCATGCGAATGCCAACTCATTTTCTAGAAGATTCCCTTCTAGAAACTTCGTGACCTCTTCTCTTTTCCAAGCTTTGAAATAGGTTCGCACCCTACCTATAGAGAAAACTACGAACAATTCACACCCTAAGTATGGGTTGCCTATGAGAATGAAGGATTTTCACACCCTATAACATAGGCAACCTGTGAACTCATCTTAAAAATATGATTTTTGGAAGAAGACAACAGTCACTTTTCTCAGGCAAAAAGTCCTTGTGGGAGCCTGAATACATCACTATAGAGACATTACCAGAGTGACCAAAATAATGTGTAACAGAATGCCCCCCAAAGTATGAGGCCAGAACTTGTGACAACCGAAATACTTTGTAAAATGTGTGTGTGTGTCATAAACAAGGAGCGCACCTAATTGGAAACCTGTAAACAACCAAGCATCTGTAGAATATAATACCAGTTCTAAGGTAGGCATTCCCATGCTTAGATCACAAATGAATGGAATCATAAACGTAGGTCATGGCCCTTAATCATACATCATGGATCCATGTCGTCAAAATGCTACATAGCCACCAGGAATACACTGTGGATCTATGTGAGAAGACTTGAATTAAGACATAGCCACGTGACATACAAAGTGGATCTATGTGCTGATACAAATCATACATACTCCATTGCAGCCTGGATAAAAAGCATGAGACCCGGGGTCTTCAATCCTGTCACCTGAAAGTACGAATCTAGCCATGTGATTACATGTGCTGAAGTCGAACATGGTAGAAACCACTTGATTACCGGTCATTGATGAAAACCGTTAACAAGTGCGAGGGAAATCACCATTGATGTCAATGACTCCCAAGGTATTGAAGTACAATCCGAAAGAATGCGAATGAATGAGCTGAAGTCGAGCACTCGACATAATCTATTGATCAGGGATTAATGATGTGAAACCCCTGTCGAAAGCGAAGAGACCTGCCATTAAGGCATGCAGGTTCCAAGGTACTAAATGATTTCTAAGTCTCATTCCCAGATAATGAGTTAGAGTCGACGGAAAAAGACTTGTCACAGGAGGGCCTTGATGTATCCCCCATCAATGACATAAAATAAGTAACATATTTTGAGGGTGAAACAAAGTATGAATATGGGTTGAAACAGACACAACGAAGGCCGACATAGTAAGGATGGACAATTGCAGATGGCCGACCAAATAGAGGGCTCGTTTGAACTTCTCTTGAACATATGAATGACACGACCAAGGACTTGGAAACACTGACTCAAAGATGACCCAAGATATGACCTTGTAGCAAGTCAGACGAGAGACAAATCAATTTCCCAACCCGGATTCAAAAGACGAATAGGGGGTGTCATGTTCAAGAGCGACGCTTACTTCCATTAATACGAATACGAAAACATATCCCTTTCCCAAAATTCCCCCCACCATTTCTGGCAAGTACCTCTTTATTTTTACACAAGCTTGAGGAGGATAACATATGCTTGTCGATGTAAGATCATCCTTCGGATGAGTCCCTCGGAGTATATTTAACGAACCCTAGGAAGGAGTGGTTCGGTCCCATTACGAGTCTTTCGATGTTTGTTTAATGAGTCCAAGGATAGAAAACTCGGGGGTTTTTCATGTTTTGAGAGTCTGAAAAACACTTAAAGAGAACTCCCTCAGTTCATTTTTTGTAAAAGAGTTCAACGAGACCGAAAAAGTGATAAACTATCGCCCGTCAAACGTTTTCTTCAAATACTTTAACGATCATGAAAAGAACAAGATCGCTCGGCAATATTTTCATTTTTATGGAGCGTGAAAAGAGATTAAAGTATACTCCCTTACGTTCATCATTTTTGTGTTACCATGACGAGTACGAAAAGATGAGAAGATGAGAAAAAGTATACTCAGGTTACGTTCTCATAATTTTTCGAGCGCAAGAATGAACGAAGACTAAGCTCGAGGTTTTTCCTACAAAAACCCTAAAAAATTAGTTGTACATGCGACAAAAAAAGAAAAAACACTCGTACCCCATCGTTTGGACTTCGAAGTTTCTATATCTGCAAAAAACCATACTCACAAGGCTATTAGGGTATTAGGTTTTTTAAGCAAAGCAATAAAAATAATATAAAAAATTAATAAGAAATAGTAAAAATGAATAAATATGGGTAAAAAAGTCTTTTCTACCATTTCATTGTTACTTTGCCAAAAACTTGTCCAACATACCTCATTTTCCCCCAAATTTATTTTCTCGATTGTGGGAGGCACAAGCGATCATTCAACAAACGGTTTAAGCCAACGAGGTAATCTCCTGATTTTCCAACTTTTCCATGGTTTACTTTTGATTTTTATTGCCAATTTTTAGAGTTTTGAGTCCATTTTAGGGTCGGTATATGCGCTCAAGCATTCTCGCAGGTGGGCCATTCGGGACTTGCAAGAATCTAAGATTCTCGTAGGTGGGCTTCAGGGCACCTGCGAGAATCTCGCACTGTGCAAAAGGTTCACCTGCAAGGGCTGAAAAATGGATTTTTGTGTGTGTTTTTCTCAATAAAAAAAACATGCAAGAGTTTAAAACAAGTTGCTGACCTCCTTCTCATGGCTCCATTGCAGGTGTTGACCATCATGATGTTGGAATGGAGGGAAAGATAACATGAGGAGGATGATTCCATTGTCGGGAATGACCCGGGTACAACTGCTGCCCTCCAGGAATGTGGGCTCTTGAAATTTTTTAGGATCCCGGGCATGAGAGCCCAACTCAGGTTGTTAGAGTTCTTGGTCCACATGTGGGATGTGGATCAACAATTATTTCACGTAGGAGTCCACACGCTGACACTATATATCGAGGATATCTATTTTCTGATGGGGTTGTCACGACGTGGATACCATGCTACTTTGACCAGAGGTAGAGGCGACAAACTTCCTATGAGCGAGTATGTTCGCTGATATTGTGTTCCCGAGGCAGAGGGAAGCAAAGGTAAGGTTTCCATTTGGGGGGTTCAATATTTGACCCTACGTACCATCTTTTTTACTATTGCACGCATGGCTAGAAGCATGGCTCCACACATGGCTCTCCAGATCTATTTCCAATATGCCATAGAGTGCACATAGCCTCGGGTTTTCAATTGGTCGGATGCGGTTCTCCGCAGTATGAAGAGGCAATTGACAAAGTGCAGAAGGGGTGACTTGAAGAAGTTTGGGTACGGGTCACTTTTTGTGTCATTCTTCCTTGAGAGAGTCCCACTGCTGCGACTACAGGTAGATTGGGGTTTACCGGCCCCACAGGATCCGAGGATACTAAGGTGGTTTAACCTCATGGCTCAACATGTAGCAGGGCCTATAATCAAGTATAATGATTCATTTTTTGACTGGTTGAGGCCCCAGATGCTGATGATTGATGACTACGCATATGCCGGTTTGGATTTCCGAGGGGATCCATATTTGGTCGTGCCTGAGGATGCTCAGTGGGGTGACTTAGGTGAGAAGTACACATTTTGTTCTTTTTTAATGTTTTTGCAAATTTTATTATATGAAATGTTTTTATGTTTATCCAAGAACTAATAAAAAAACTTCCTTTTGATGACACAGATGTGGGGCCGTATCGACCTCTAGGAACGTCTCCCATACAAAGGCGAGGAGAAGTGGCTCCAGTGGCGAGATGGGATGCCGAGGACTACGAGGTAGTGGAACAAAACTTAGAGGGGTTGACTGCGGATTTCTCAAACATTTCTATTGGGGAGATCCTGAGATGTTATCAGCGCCATACTGTGGGCATGTCCGAGTCTCTCAGTCCACTACTCCATAGGGTAGTCTGAGAAGTTGTGTGTTATCGTGAGCATCATCCGTGATGCTATTTTGTAGAGGCTACGGGCTTCGTATTTTGAGATTTTAATCTTTGGATAGAAACTTTTTTGTAAAAAACTTTTGATCGTTATATACATATATGCGGCTTCTACCAGCCTATTTTGTGTTGTATAATACATGTGATATGTGATTGGTTTATAAATGTCCCAAATGTCTGTCTAACACATAGTTAGCTAAGGCATTCGTCAATGTATTTAGACATCTAGGAATGTGCTGATATTCAACATAATCAAAATAACGTTCCAAGAGGTGAATTCGTAAATATGCCCGTAATAAAGTAGGACTTCGGATAACATAGACATTACTTAGCTATAGTACTACTAGCTGTGAATCGAGTCATATAACCAGGTGGCGGATATCAAGCGAAATAGCATCAATCGACAATTCGATGACGACGCTATATTCTGCAATATTATTGGTCGCATGACCAAGGCACACACCTCGTAGACTAATAAGTTCGTTTGTAGGTGTAAAAATCCCATGCGACAGAAGCAAGGTTCTGAGTGCTACGACTAGCGCCATCGGCGAAGCCAATGTGGGGTAGTAAAGACTCCGACATCTGGAAACCAAGCACAATGCAAGATAAGCGGTTGAGGGTAGAGACCAAATAACGAAAAAACACACAAAAAGTATGATACAATAAAATACAAGCACTCATGCACAGGTGATCTTAAGCATAGTACTTCTTTAAGTACAACCCATTTTTGGGTTCACTCAAAGGGATACCGTCGTAGTCCACCAACTCGTAAGCTCCTTTCTCCAAAACTCGTCTGACGATGTAAGGACCTCGTCACATAGCTTCAAATTTTTTGGCTCCTAGCATATCCCGATCTTGTTCGTAAAGTAGAACCAGATCACCTTCGGAGAAAACGCGTGGCTTGACATGTTTGTCGTATTGGGCTTTGATGCGTTTCTTCTGGGCTTCTATAACTAGGGTGGCATCACGACGAGTTTCGTCTAATTGCATGAGATACAATAGATGTTCTTCTTCGGCAGAAGTGTTTGGGAGAAGTTTGACGACTAGTTTTAGGGAGGGTATCTCACATTCAATTGGCAAGATGGCTTCTAGACCATAGACTAACTGGAACGGTGTAAACCCGGTAGCAGACTTAACGGATGTTCGATAAGCCCACAATGCTGAAAACAATATCATGTGACAACTCATTTTGTGAATCCCTATCATTCGTCGAAGCATGGTAATGAGGACTTTGTTTATTGCTTCAACTTTGTCATTGGGTTGTGGGTAATAGGGTGTTTAGTTTTCATGGCGAAGACCCAACTTTTCAGTGAGTTCAAACATCATGAAGTTTCTAAAGTGGCTACCGTGATCAGTAACGGTAGCTTGAGGAACACCAAACTGAGCAATGATGTGATTGAATATGAATAATGCTGCAGTCTTTCCAATATTGTCGAATGTTGGCATCGCCTCGACGCATTTCGTGAAATAATCCATGACTACAATAATGTATCCATGCCCCGCGACCGAGTGAGGGTGACATGTCATGAAATCGATACCCCATTTCACAAAAGGACCAATGGAGACCATAGGGTGTAGAGGAGCAGGGTGTGATCATATTTTATTGTTGTAGGTTTGGCAAGAGTGGCATTTTTGGACAACGATTATACAATTGTTGAAAAAGAAGGCCAAAAATACCCCTCTCGTAAGATTTCCTGGGCAGTAGCATACCCAGACATGTCACCACCACATGCTCCAAAATGGCAGTCATTCAGGGATTTCTCAGCTTCGTCAAACGCGAGGTAGCATCAGAAAATGGAATCGATCCCACGACGATAAAGAGTATCACCGAGGATGATATACTGACGGGCTTGGTAGCGTATTCGACAACGGTCAGTGCTAGACAAATTGGGCTGGAAAGTCTGGGTCTGGAGATATATGATGATATCTCCGTACCAAAGGTCATCGAAACTGATCAGGAAAAGGGATTCATCGGGTAATTAATCCTCTGCTACATTTTCCATCTCAGAGCAGGGAAGGTCGCATATCAACTCGGAAAACACCAAGGATTTCTTGGACTTAGCACGTTCGAATTCTAAGTCAAACTCTTGGAGTATTACGATCCATTTGGAGTATTTTCCCCCTAGTAATTGGCATGTAAGAATGTGCTGCATAGGGTTGCAGTTGGAAATCATCGTAGTCTTGCGTAAAAGGATATAGTGCCGGAAACGTTGAACAACTTGGATGGATGCCAAGGCTAGTTTTTCAACATGTAAATACTTGGTTTCGGTAGTTATGAGACTCCAACTCAAGTAATAAATGACATATTCGTCATGAGAATCATCCTCCTGGACTAGAACCTTAGCGATGGTATAGTCCGGGGCTGCGAGGTAAAGAAAATAATCCCGACTGTAATCAGGTGGGAAGAGTAATGGGGTATGTGTTAAAGACAATTTCAAATCTTTGAAAGCTTTGTCAGTAGTGGTATCCCATACGAACTCAGAACCTTTCTTGAGAAGTCACGTAAATCCAAGAGTTAGCTCAACATAGTTCGGGATGAAATGACAGAGAAAGTTTGCCTTCCCTTTCAAACTTTGTAACTGGCGAAGTGAAGAAGGAGGAGGAAGATTGAGAATCGCTTCGACCTTCAAAGGATCTACCTTGATCCCTTGACGTGAAACAATAAATCCCAGAAGTCGGTCGGATTCTATGCAAAAAACACAATTGTGGGGGTTCAAGCGTATATGGTAAAACCGACATCGAAGGAAAATGGTGCGGAGGTGTTTTGGATGATCTACACGGCGCATGGAATGAGCGGGTAAGTCATCGAGATATGGCTGCACAATGTGCTTTATATCATGAAAGGTGTAAGACATAGCACGTTGAAAAGTTGCACCAACATTCTTTAAACTGAATGGAAGTTTCCGGTAGGTGAAAGTGCCCCAAGGACAAATAAAAGTGGTCTTGTGTTGGTTTGCGGGTACGATATTGATTTGATTATATCCAGAGAAACCATCCATCAGAGAGAAGATTTCACTTCCAGCACAATCGTCGACAATCTGGTCAACGAAGGGGTTAGGAAAGTTGTCTTTAGAACAAGCTTTATTAATGTCTCTATAATCAACGCACATGCGGATCGTGCCTTGTTTCTTGTCAATCAGAACAAGATTGGAAACCCAGTCAGTTAGAGCCACAGGGTAAATAAATCTAGCCTTAAGAAGTTTCTCAACTTCAAACTTGATAGCGACTGCTTTATGTGGGTGGACCAGATGAATTCGTTGCCAGATGGGTTTAGCGCCCAGGTATGTCTGAATCTCGTGTGCGACAATGTCGGGGTCAATACCCGACATTTCTTCATAGCTCCATGCGAAGACGTCACAAAATTCTTGGAAAAGAGACTTGTAGGTGACAACTTCATCATGGGAGCACGAAGCTCCGATATGCACATTTTTGACAACTCCAGGTTTTATGGATATGTCAAGGGGGATGGTGGGTGAGATATTACTTAAGTTCCCTTCGTAGAACATATCATGTGTAGACTCGGGAACAATAGAAATGACGACAATGGTCAACGGGGTCGAGATCCGTTGGTAACCCTCGATGGTGTGTTGTTCCAGGAAGATGATGGAATGATGATGTCCATCATCCCAAAGGGTATATTCCATGGACATAATAGACATAATCATCTCATCCGTAGGAAAAATGATGTGGAATGGATCTGGAGATAAAGCACCAAGAGAGGGGGTAGAAGGGGTTGTCGATTGAATGGTTTTATAAGTGGATTCGACCAGACTCAAAGGCATTTCGTTGCCATAATGAAGATGATCGCCAAGGTTGGGTACCATCCATGGGTCGTAAGACACAGGGGTTCCGTGAGAAGAGGTGGAGATCTTGTTGATTGAGGCGACAAACGGATGTGGAACATCGGGTGGTGGAATGGGGAAAGTACCCATCAAAGAGGAATCTTTAAGAAGACCCACACTGATATTCTCATATCCAGGGGGGGTTTTTGCAATGAAAGGTACGTTTCCGGTACATGCATCGGAGTGAAAGAAGGCTAATTGGTCTACGGTAACTACTTTTCCCTGATGTGGGAAACATATGACATGAAAAAGAGTGGACACAACTGCACACATGGAATCGATCCAGCTACGACCAAGTAGAAGGTTGTAATTGAGAGGAGCGTCAAAGATCTCCACTTCAACATTGACCATTTTTCCTTCTAACGTAATAGGAAATGAAGGGAGGACACCGTAAGGCTTAAAACTAGAGCCATTGAAGTCTTTGAGCGTGTTGTGGGATTCCGTTAAAGGTGGAGAGCCGATGACTTTCTAGTAGGTAATAGACATGACACACGTCGAGACACCCTCATCAATAACTGTTCTACAAATGTTCTTGTCGGAGATAATAACTTGTATTTGGAATGCGAGTTGAGGGGGTAACCTTGGAATGTGATCTTCCAAGTAAAAAATTATTAAATTTGTATCGGTAGGGTCGATTCCACCAATAGCTTTCAACAGTGCCTTTCGTTGTATAGGACAATTTTGAAGGACTTCAAGGGCTGACATTGCGGATGGTGCTTGGGCCAGATCTTCGACAATACTGTAGTGCATGTTCATGAGGATTGAAAGCAGATTTTCGAACACCACCCTTCGGGGGAGGGCAAAGAACTGTATCTAGGCTTGGTCATTTGAGATGAAGAGGACCGTTGGTAGGTGGAGTCATGGGAGATGGTTGGACCAACAAATGAGGTTTTGCATCAACCTTCTCTTTGGAGGAAGAATAATCTTTGGCTTGAGTGGTAAGTGTGATGTCATTCTTCTTTGAATCACCTGTACACATTAAGACATAGGATGTATTGGAGGGGGAAGGTTGGTCATGAATGACCAATTGGGACTGTTGTCGAGAAGGGAAGGGTTGTGACAATACGGCTGGAGTAGGGGGTTTTGGGGTCCCTTGAAGGAACTTAGTAACATTGGCTCGTCTTGGACAATCATTAGTGTAGTGATCATCACCACAGATAAGACAAGGGTATTGGAGTTTGCGCTTATCCTTCTCATCAACAGGTTGTATTTTGGTCTTTTTAGATTGCAGATTATTTGTATCCTCCTTGTTCTTACCCTTTCCTTTTTTGGATTTATTTTTTCCAGTGGGGCTAGATTGAACAGAGTTCATCTCAGAAGTCTTGCTGGTGGGAGGGGTAGGAGACGAAACATTTTGAACATTAGAAGCAACGGATTTGGGGTTGTTGCTAGAGGTTTGGATGGAATGGGGTTGGGCATGGAAAGTTCCAATCACACCATCAGCTGCATGAGAAGCGGCAGGAGTAGTTGAAGTAGTAGAAGTATAAGGACGAGGTGCGTCAGGGAGTAAGTCGTAAAGAGTACCCATTTGTGAGTAAACTAGGTCGAGGTATTGAGCACGAATGATTGCCTGTTCTTCTATGACAACCCCACCCATGGTGATGTCATTCACGAATGATTTCATGAACCACTCTTCCAACAACTGATCGGGAAGTTCAAGTTTGATGAGACGTCGTCTCTGTCCCCACTCATGAATGTGATCAGAGATATGAGTGGCTTTGGTTTGTTTGAAAGAACTCAAAATTTTGGTTCCTGTTTCTTAACGGATCGGTAACTGGTAGTGGGTGAGGAAAGCCATAGCAAGGGTGTTGAAGTCGATAAAGAAGCCTCATGGTAATTCTATATACCACTTCATGGTGGAACCTGGGAGGGTTCAATGAAAAAGGCGTAAACGAATAGAGTCATCCATCAAGGAGTTGGATGAGCACCAAAGGTGAAAAGTCATTACATGATTG
>SNQJ01S0022573.1:13409-36764 GCA_010110895.2 Picea sitchensis
AGTATGTATGATTTGTATCAGCACATAGATCCACTTTGTATGTCACGTGGCTATGTCTTAATTCAAGTCTTCTCACATAGATCCACAGTGTATTCCTGGTGGCTATGTAGCATTTTGACGACATGGATCCATGATGTATGATTGAGGGCCATGACCTACATTTATGATTCCATTCATTTGTGATCTGAGCATGGGAATTCCTACCTTAGAACTGGTATTATATTCTGCAGATGCTTGGTTGTTTACAGGTTTCCAATTAGGTGCGCTCCTTGTTTATGACACACACACACATTTTACAAAGTATTTCGGCTGTCACAAGTTCTGGCCTCATACTTTGGGGGGCATTCTGTTACACATTATTTTGGTCACTCTGGTAATGTCTCTATAGTGATGTATTCAGGTTTCCACAAGGACTTTTTGCCTGAGAAAAGTGACTGTTGTCTTCTTCCAAAAAGCATATTTTTAAGATGAGTTCGCAGGTTGCCTATGTTATAGGGTGTGAAAATCCTTCATTCTCACAGGCAACCCATACTTAGGGTGTGAATTGTTCGTAGTTTTCTCTATAGGTAGGGTGCGAACCTATTTCAAAGCTTGGAAAAGAGAAGAGGTCACGAAGTTTCTAGAAGGGAATCTTCTAGAAAATGAGTTGGAATTCGCATGGTTGGCATCCTACTGACTTCTCAGATTTAGTGGGATCATCCTCATCCATTTAACCATCTCTCCTTCTCCTATATATTGAAAGGTTTCTCATGGAAAAGGTTAAGCAAGATTGAATGAAGAACTGGTGAAAGAATTGTGTAAAGAACTTTGTTTGGACATAAGCTTGAAGACTCTATTTGGTCTATCAAGTTGTACTGGATCTTCTTCATGCAAATGTAGATCAAGTGTGTGTGTTGGAACCAAGGGTCACTGAAAGGAATCTTTTGACATCAAGGCGATCTGGTTGTATCTTCTACTTTCATTTAATATAATACAGCGGCATCTCCCTTTCCCATAAAATCACTCTTATTTTATTGCATAACTCATTGATCATATTCATAGGTTGACATTGAATATAATTTGTTATCTTTGCTTTGGTTGGTTTGTGTTGTCTTGGACCTGATTTCACAAGAGCATCGGAGCAAAGCAGGAACAGCAAAGACCTAAGGAAGTGATATAAAGGTATGTCACTCATTCCTTCTCAGTAGTAGATTCAATGACCGCAACTTAGAGAAAGAATCATGTCCTGTCCTATTTTGTTCTAGATCCAGGTGGATCTAGGGAGATATGTTAGTGTCCACACCTACCGATATATCCAGTAACATGGTACTACACAAGGCCATGGAATAGCACTATAGTTGCGACTTGTGCAAACCCTCTAGAGGGTCCTATTGGTGGAGGCGCCATCAGTTGTAGAGGGGTTGGTACACCCCTCAGTTTGGGACATTTCATTGTTGTATGACCCTTAGTACAACAACCCGTACACCAGACCTGTGGGCGACCGACTCTAGGAATGGTCAGTTTTTGAATTTTGTCAATTAGTGCAGAAATATAGCCTTGCAGTTGCATAATATTATAGTCATCGGGTGATCTTATCACCCACAATTTGTCAGGATATCCTCTTATCGCCTTGATTTTCATAGCCCATTCTAGGTCTTCCCCCAAAGTGGTTATCCTATGTTGGGTTAATGAGATTCAAGTTAATGGTAGGAGTCACTGAATAAACCATTCATGTTGGTGGTCTTTGTGGATGGGGTTTGCTAATTTTCCTATCGTATCTTTAAACCATTGATTATACTCCCAAGAAGATTCCCCATCTCTCTATTTAATCTCCCACAACTCAAAGAGGGCCTATTTTTCTGACTTGGGTAAACAAAATTCTGCTATGAACTGTTGTTTGACTTGAGCAAGAGTGAAAGCATGTCCTTGAGGATTTCCTGGTTCAATGAATTTCATATATCATTTCAAAGAACGACCTCTCAAAGTGGTTTGAAACTCGACTACTTTATTAGCATCCAAAGTCCCACGAGACCGCCAGATGGACTCACAATGGAACCAATGTTGTTCAACATCTTAATCCCCTTTACACCATAATTATGGGTATCGGGTGAGGGATCCGACGTGTTGATGCACCATGGGAGAACTTGGGGACCCTATCAAGATAAATCCTAAAGGTATTGGTTGCAATAAAATTAAAGAACTTGTCACACTACTACTATTTCTACCATTCTAACTGGTTGGACTAGAATGAACATAAATGATAGAATTTATGAGAGAGTTTATTGTAGAATTTACCATATTAGAATATTGTGTTGAGGGACTAGGATATCCAAGGATGGTTCATGTGTCTTTGGTATGGGATTCTTCAATCTGGCAGGTCACAGTAGGAGGCCATATTGTATCAGGTCTTGTAGGGTACTTCACATCTTCGGGCGTTGCAGGAGTTGGTTCTCTTGCAACTTCTAAAGAGGTTACAAATGAGTCTTGTTCCTCTGTGGTGGCCCCTATATTGGTTCTTTCTTCCAGTTTTTCTTCTCCTCGTCTACTCTCTCTAGAACTCTCGCCTTTCTCTCCAAACCTTTCCTTCAACCATTGGATGGATAGCCTCCCATGTGTTTGCAACTCCTTCAACTTAACTAACTCTATTTTATGACTCTTCTCAAAGCCAATCTCCTTCCATGACTGATCATGCCTCTTCATCAACTTTCGCATCTATTTTCTCCACCTCTTCTCAATCACTGAAACCCTTTTATGATCTTGCTCATCTATGGCACTCTTCTCATGAAAACCCCCCATACCTCAAAACATTTTGTATCCTAACTCATATACCCTCACCTGAATCACCCACCCCTCATGTGAAAGGGTTTTATGCTTCCATTTCAATCGAAGCAACTGGTGGCATTCCTTCTTCCACCAGCAAGATATTCATCCACAACAAGATTTCTCGTAGTAATATTCATTGGGCTCCCTTGTAGAATACTGCTTCTGGTTTTGATACAGACTAGTGGTTCTATGCAAAAAATTTAATGATGTATCCCTATAGGGTAGTCTAGACCCAACAATCCATAGCTCAAGAAATATGGTGATCCAACTTGTGTATAGCGACTAGCTGCTCAATAGTCCAATCAAATATTTTCTTGACATGATCTTTAAATTCTGGCGCTTCTTGCAACCGATCGATCCACTGATAGATCTATTCCAGGAATCGGATCCAGAATATTTTGTATTGGTTTCTTATAGGTTTAGAATAGAAAAAAATGTCCTTCACAACCCTTATAATTTTCTATTGTAGTTCAACTTCTTGAAATATAAACTCGTCACACCTTCTTTCCCACCAATTCGTAATATCATATTTTAAAAGGTGATGTTTCATCCTCTAAAAACTCACTTAGAATCCATTTCCTGGCAATGGAACCATTTGTTGGTGAAAAATTGGAGACCGGGGTTCTCACAAGTTACCAACAAAGGTACCATTGTAGTCTAGTAGCACTAGCATATTCAACCTTCCACAAAGGAAGGAGATCTCACCCGAAGCTCTGTCGAGACTTGTGTGTAATAAAGTGAGTTAGTGAGGATACACCATTAGATATAGTGTAAGAAAGATTCATACTTAAATGTAAAAGATCAGATCATTAGAATTCTAAACTAGGTTATGCATTTGATAATCCATGTTGCAAGACATAAAGATAAGTACATATATCACAAAAGCTTGTTAGACAGTATCACAACTAGTAACTACACAAAATAGGACAGTTTGCCTAGAAGAAATATCATGCATTCATCCATATCATAACAAATTTTTGGATGCCCGAATAATCCATTATATGTTATCATATCCAATACTAATGTACATGAAGTATTTCTTTCAGATTGAGACTTATACAACATAATCAATGACAAAAGAAGAACAAGAATCGAGCAACAATAATATAACAACTCTCAATAATAACACTAAATCTCGGAATTAGCTTGTCCTTTTTTTAATTAGGCACACAAGTAGCGATACAATATAAGCAATTAAAATAGCGAGAATCAACCATTATCCTTTTCCCATTACATTTTCTCCAATTTGTATCTTTCCCTTGGTTATTTCTTGATTTCTCTTCTATGGTTTCTTGATTTCGTTTATGTTTCTTTCCCATTTTGTCTTTTCCTGCACTCGAATCTTATAAACATTTCCGCTTATTCCTCTAGATGGAATTTTATTTGTATTCACTACTGGAATTCTTTTAGTTAGCTTTCTGCCACTTAGATTTCTCATTGATATTCTCTATTGTTCTACAAAACTTAATATTTCCATAAAACTTGGCGGTCTTCAAAATGGAGGGCCCAACAATTGGAGCGGTTGGAGCTTTTGATGGGGTCCTGAGAGGCTCTCTTTCCTCAAATGCAACTATACCTTATCTCCCACCTGAAACTTGTGTGGTATCTGATTCTTATCATGGCACTACTTGTACTTGGAATTGGCTTTCTATAAACTATCATGAACTTCTTGTTGGATATGTTGGATTCGTTCAAGAAATTTGGTTTCTCGATTAGCCTCAGTCTGAGCATGGGAGGACTCTTCATGTGCATCTGCAAGGGGTAGAGCTACATCAATGGGGGCCAATGGATGGAACCCAAGGTGCACCTGAAAAGGGATGTGGTCAATAGAGTTATGGAGGGATATATTGTATCTAGGTTGAACATAAGGAAGGATCTCATCCAATGTGCATGGATTTTTGGAATTGTACATTCTGCGGATATGAAAAATCATCCAGTTGACTACCTGTTTTTGTCCATCAATCTGTGGGTGGAAGACATTCGATTTTTTCATCTTGGTGTCCATAATCGACCATAGGATGGAGAATAAATTACTTAAGAACCTATTGTTTTGATCATAAATAATGGTCTATGGGAGCCCAAAATGAACCCAAACACGCTCAAAGAAGAGCTTAGTGGTGGCCTTTGTTGTGATACTCTTCTTGTAGGTTGTGAAAATTGTCATATTAGAGAATCAATCAATGATCACAAAGACACATTAATTACCATGCTTGGTTGAGGTAGACCAGACATATAATCCATGGATATGGACTCCCAAGAACTATCAGGAGTAGAAAGAGGGGTGTATAGCTCTGTTTCCTAATGGTGGCTTTGGAAATGGTGTAGGAAATGAAAGATTTGATATACTTGCTGAAATATTGTCGAAGCTTTGACCAATGAAAATTATTTTGTAGTACTCCCACAGTTTTTTCCACACCAAAGTGTCATGCCACCTAACTGTAATGATCTTCACAAATAATCTTTGCACGCTCTCTTGAAGGAAAACAAAGATGGATCAGCTGGCATAGAATTCCATCCTAGATATGAAATTTTGGAACTTGTTTTCCTATGCTCAATGTTTGATAGGTAATAGTAAATTTAGAGTCATTTTTGTATAATTGTGGCCATTTGGAGGTCTCATTCCCACAAGAGTTAAGAACTATGATTAGTTCCACAACCGAAGGTTGAATGAGGTAGTCTGGAGCATGGTTGGTGTTGTCCTTCTTGTACTTGATGTTCAAGTGAAATTACTATGGGTAAGTGTACCACTTCTTGTGGTGGTCATTTTGTAACTTTCCTTTGTCTACATGAATTGCATAGGCCTGTGATCAGTGTGGATAATCGTTTCCTTTCCCAGAATGTAATTCTTCCACTGTCAACATCCTTGCATAATGGGGTACATATATTTGTCCTATTCGGGGTATATGCGAACAACATTAGATAGTGTTTCACTGTGATAGAGAACCAGATTCCCATGCTGAGTGAGGATTGCACCAATAGCATAATATGAAGTATATGTCTCAATCTCAAATGGTTGTTGCAGGTCTGGCAGAATAAGGACTAGTGTTGAGCAGAGGAAAAATTTTAAATTCTCAAATGCTTTCTATTGTGACGCAGTCCAAACAAACTTTTCATTAGCTCCAACCTTGGTTGCATGTCTTAGGGCCAAAGAGATATGAGAGAACCCCAACACAAACCTATGGTAAAATTTAGCGAGGCCCAAGAAGCTATGGATCTCGGTTAGTGTCTTAGGGGATGACCAATCGTGAATGAATTGGATCTTGGTTGGATCCACATGAACACCCTGCTCATATATAATGTATCCCTTGTATTAATTTATCTTCATCTGAAGGAACACTTCTCCAAATTGACATATAAGTTGTGCTATTGCAGGGTTCCCAATACCTGTTGAATTCGCTTCCAATGTTCCTCCCAATTTTTTCTAAATATGAGGATGTCATCTAGATATATGATCACACAGAAGTTTGTGAATGACTGCAATATACCATTCATCATCCACATGAATGTGACCAGGAAATTATTCAAGCCGAAAGGCATGACCAACCACTCGAGGAGACCTTCTTTAGACTTGAAGGTTGTCTTCCATACATTAGTTTACTCAATCAAAACCTATTGGTAACCTAACTTTTTATCAATCTTACTGAAAAATTTGGTACCCTTAAGTTGATCTAGAATATCGTCAATCTGAGAGATTGGGTATTGGTTCTTGACTGTGATCTTGTTCAACACTTTGTAATCAATAAAAAGTTGCCATGTCCCATCCTTCTTATGTACACAAACAATTGGGCTTCCACAAGGTGAGGAGCTTGGTCTAATGTGTCCCTTCAAAATGTGTTCTTGGATTTGGTGTTTGATTTCTTCATTCTCCATAATAGAGCACCTATATACAAGGTCGTTAGGCAGAGGAGCATTGGGTGTCAAATAAATTGAGTTCTTTTCTTAATAGTGCAAAGGCACCCCAATAGGTGAGGCAAATATGTCTTTGTGTTCTTCTACTATCTTTTCCACCTTCTTCTACTGTGTAGAGAGACCTCATGCAAAGGTTTTGGGGGTGGTAGTGATCTTTTGTTCACCTTCTAACCAAACCATAAAGAGGACAAATATCCCAGTCTCAGAGACCACCTTTCTGCACTTCTTCGCGAATATTACAGAGACCATAGTAGTTGGGACTGCCTTTGGTACCCTGTAGAGTTGACCTCCCAAAGTAATAATGACACTATGGGGCCTGGATTCATAAACATCATGACACTTCCACATATATAGTTTTCCTAAAAGAACATCACAAACTTCAAGTGGGGAAACTTCACACAATATTTCCTCTTTGAAGGTTTTGATTCCATAGTGCATGCGACATTGTTGGTTGACGTGGATGTCTCGTCCTTGGCTCAACCAACCGATGGTGTATGGCTGAGGGTGCCACATCATTGTTAGGTTCAACCTCTTGATGACCTTTTCTAATATCAGGTTCTTCTAGCTACTTCTGTCAACAATGAAATAGAGTGGGGTTGCCTTCACTCACATCTGTAAGTGAAAAAGGCACTCCCTTTCTTCAAGATCCTTTGGTTCCTCTAGTTGGACCTTTGTAGTAGTGATGATGACACTGGGTTCCACATCAATGATCCATTTTCCCTTATCCAGTTCCAAATCAGAGTCTGAATTAGAATCTAACTATGATGTTTTCATCTCAACCAATAATGATTGTTTGGAGTGACATTCATCAGTGTTGTGCCAAGGGATTTTGTGGAACTCGCATCACTTTCCAGTGTCCTTTGACTTCCTATTACCTTTATTTTCTTATGGCTTGGATTCGTTTTCATGGGGTTGGCCATCCTTGCTATATCCTTTGTTCTGGGAGTTAGGGCCCCCTTTACCATGCTTCTATTTTCATGGCTTTGTGGAACTGAAATAATGCTTATTCTTTTCCTTGAACTTTTTCTCGATCTTGAAAGAATATTGGTAAGTGGATCCGAGTGAGGACATGTATAGGAAAATTGTATCTATTTGGATGTACCTATTTTGGTCACTATGATACTTCAGAACTAGGTGCCTCTTGGATTCTTTAATACCCATATTTTTTCACAAGTTATGGAATATGTTGGTGTACTCTGGTACCATCTAGTCTCTCTCCCGATGTAGAGTTTCCCATCTTGTGTATTGGTCATCATAGTTTCCAACAGGGTAGTATTGCTCCTTGAGGGCATCAATAAAATCCTCCCAAGTGGGTTTTGGCCCAAAAATTTCAAACTCATCTCTGGCATGTTGCTCCCAATAAGTTTCCCACTAATATCTGACACACCTATGACATGGGGAAGGGATTTAAGGAGAAAAAAGGTGATATTTTCATTGTTGGAAAAAATTTGGACAGAGAAATAACCTTCTAGCAGACTTAACCGTTTTTCCAAAGCATTGATGTTTATTTGACCTTCAAATAAAGGAATATCAAATCTAACTTGTTACTTGAAGGGATTCTTTGCTTCGAAGTGACTTCTGGTTTAAGTCTTCATTTTTGGAAATAGTTGAAGGATCTGGGTGAAATTATCCATCATCTCGTTCCTCTCTAGCATGAGGGATTCCTTGAGAAATAGTTTTATATGATCTCTTGATCCATCGTATCTCTTTTATTTTTCCATGGGAGGATGCTTGGTATGACATGTGTTCTTCCCTAAGCTCAACCTATTCAAGAACCAACTCTCGATAACCTAACCTCGTTGGGGACATGCACAAAGAAACAACAAAAAACATATTTCTTTGATATGATTGATCTAGATTATATAGAGAATGACATGAAGGTAGAGATATAAAAAGGAAACACACAAATATATTGTAAGAAACAAAGTAATATAGTTAGACTCAAATTATATTAATGAATGGAATACAAAAGACTATAAAATGCAAAGCACACAAACTAGCTAGAATGGTCATAATTTATCCCTGAAGAGAGAGATGTGTCAACTACACTCATTCAAAAGAAATTCATTACAAAGAGACCAAAAATTCCTTTTAACATAAATCATCAATGAGAAAACCCTAACCCTATAAGATGAAACGTCAAAAGGTTTGTGGGCCCCGATGTGGTTAGTTAATACGTCAACTTCCCTGGGGCATATTTTTTTCATATTGTCTCTGTTTGAGGTGCTCGGTAGCCCATTAGAGAGGTTTAGATTATAAGTACACCTTCTAAATGTCTTAGTACATGACTTTGTGTATACACTAGGCATTGCCGCACGCAAAAAAAAATCGTTTGGGGCCTCAAAACAACCCCAGAAGTTTGGGACTTGAAAATTTGTAGAAAAAATGCCAAGATGTTCAACCATTCTTAATTAGTGGAATGTGTGGGTGGCCACTAGTATCCACTTGGATCATTAATGTTGGCTTATAATGTCTTCGATATAAATTAGTTCAATTTCAAAAGAGGATGAAAGTGGCACGATAAAATATTCCCCCTAATGTGTGAGGTTAGGAGTGTATCGTATAGCCAAAACATATCATGTATTTTTGTGTTCGAAATGTGTGAGAGAGAGAGAGTTGTGTTGACGAGAACCCTAGAGAGAGATAAAGAAGGCTACTTGAAAGACAAAAAATAGTGAGGTGATAAATATATACTATCTAGTGGACGTACCCATGCTTTTTTAATAGTTAAGCCAAGTACAATATGGGACTAGAGATCTTTAAGATGGTACATATGAAGCCAGGTCATGATACAATTGAAAATAAATGTTTATTTTGTTTTAGGATATGTGATAAAATAATGTCACTTGGTCGGGGTACAAAACCACTAGAGATGTGGCCACAATATGGGAACATTGGGACATGTTGATATCTCATTGAAGGTAAGATTAGATTGGAAATTCACAATAATGTTGGAAAGGATTGTGCATGTCCATGGCCTTCAACTAGATCTAGAACACTGACATCATGATGTACAAATATCTACCATTTGATAATGAGTTTTGGTTGAGCATAAGAGAATCCATTTGGCTAGTAATGGATTATCAAAATCATTGCTAGATCTAGGGGATCCCATTGATAATGGTAATGGGTACCAAGGTACTAGTATGAACCAACGTGGTGTGAATGGATGTTTTGAAGTTGAAAACCATGAGGAACTAGGCAGTCAGGGATAAATAAAGGGTATTCATTATGGCCTATGAGGTAAACTATCCATAATGAAAATGATATCCAAGGCATTGGACCTTTAAATGAATGTATTTTGGTTGATAGGGGCAGATCTATTAGAGAAAGGGAAATGATGATTCTTATAAACCAACATGAGGTATAACAAACATTGATAGATTATTGGGACTTGGACTTGATACAATGGGATTGGGGCATGCCAGGTATGAGACACATGATTTCCCTCAAATATAGCATAAAGGATGGTTGGCTTGGGAAATTGTAATTTTTAAACCTCATAAGTAAAGCAATGCATACATATTCTTAAGAAAAACATAAATTAATTAATGGATCATACACACAATACACAGAGATTTATGCTGGAAACCCTGAACCGAGAGAAAACCAGCCTTCCTTGATGTCGCACCTTTTAACTCTTCATTTTATTAATTTCATCATTCACAATAAAATATATACAATATTTTAGGTATTCTGAAGCTACCAAAACCCTAATCCCTTAATCCGGGATTAATTTAGAAAACCGCTAAAAATAGAAAAATCCACTAAAATAGCAAAAACTGCCCAAAAAAAAAATTTGGGGCGCTCCCCGAACCCTGACGACTTTGGGCTACCGCCCGGAGCTGAACATTGTACGTAACTTGGGGGTGGGGGGAATCCTAGGACCCCCCCCCCCCCAATTAAGTCTTGCAACCACAGCAGACTCTGGGCTGCTTGGGAGTGAGGCTGTGTCTGCGTAACTTGGGGTGGGGAATCATTATGGCCTTGCCTTTAAGCACACAACCTAGAGGTTGAAAGGAAGTTGGGATCCCCCCCCCCCCCCCGCCCAAGAAAGCGCCTTTCGCACACAACCTAGAGGGTGAAGGAAGTTGGGATCGTCAGACGCAGTTATCGAATCTAACACGCCCACACACACATGCAAATAATATAACATATACCCAATAGAAATGACCAAAAACCCTAATGAGATAACTCAATTTGATCTAAATGTGGAGACCAGGAGGTGAGAATGATAAGGGAATATTAGTGACCAGAAAGATAAATCCAAACTAAATGTGTGAGTGTGAATGAATGATCATATGGAAAACTCAAAAGAATGGAATGAGCAAGATTCAAGGTCCATGGAGACAGTTGGCAGGATGGAAAGATATTGTATTCAAGATCCAATGAGACCTGCAAATGGGAAAGATGAGGTGACACATTAATAATGCTCAAAACAAGGGTGACAATGAAAATTTCTCAAACTATTCAATGAATGCAACACGATGCAACACATAGTGATAATACAAAAAAAATCACTGTCCTTCCCTTTTTTTCTTTTGTTTTTTGAAATTTTTTATGTCTTTGGAATTTTGTGGTTTTTCATCAAGTTTTTTGTGATTTTTTATTTTATAAACAACAAAAACATGTTACAATGAGGAGGCGATCTCCATATTTGACCAAGCATGTCTAAACTATGGGTAGGGAACATGATCATAGATGGTTGTTGATCAAGGGTACACCTAGGGTGGGTTTCCTTGGAAAGGATGAGGGGTAAAGCTGGCATGAATGCATATGGAGATTTAGTGAATGGGAAAGGTGAAATAATGGGTTCATAATCATGAGTAAGAAATGCAACATCAAATTAAATTGTAACCACTTAGGAGTCCATTGGGTATAGATCAATAGTGGATAAGAGTGAAACATGAGGCTTGCTATGCAAATAGATACTATAGGGACTCATCCTATGGGGATGGGAAGTGTGAGTACCAAAGTGAAATTGCACTTAATTAGGGAAACCCATGTGAGGGAGAGTACTACCATTCAGGGTGCAACCTATGAAAAATTCAAAGGCATCAAAAAGTTGAAATATGCATCATAATAAAGGGAAATCCCAACCCGATGGGCTAGCTCGAGTGGTTGAGAGTTGTGAACAACAAGTAACAGGAATTAGGGTCAAGTCATCATGCCAGATGCCTTTACATATGTGGGCCTCACTTGATTTTCTTATTGATTTAGTGTAAAATATTCTACATGACTCGCTTTACACTAGGTACCATCCTTAGAATGAGGGGAAGTGTCCAGGGGTTTCCCGGGGATGTATTTTCCAAGGAAAAAAATAGAGGGCCACCAAACTCTATATTCTAGTGATGAATATACCTAATTGAAATAATGGTGGTCACGAGAAAAATACAAAAATTATAATAAAAACAAAACCAAGGTCATGCATCCACAAAATAATAGTTGAAAAATCTCATTGAATCCTCTATGAGCTATAAATTCATGGAAGTATGTGTAACCTTAAAGTTAGATATCATTCAAACACAACAAAAATAGTGGTATTCAAGATGTAACATCGGTCCATTATATCCACCTTTGGTGCAACATATGGTTTTGGAAGGGAGGTATCAAAGATATCTATCAAAGGAAATGGAGTCTAAAGGGGTGTTGGTGGAGTAGTTAGGCACAAAAAGAAATCCCATTGGAGAAATGAGGGGGAGATGGTTTGAAGGACTATCTAAAGAGGTAGTGACATCTAATATATCTTCATTTGTTTCAGAATATTATGATTGAAAAGGTAGTGGTACCTTTTCACGGGGAAGATGACATGGGTATATGATTCTTAGTGACAAGTACAACCTTAATATCTAATTCTAAGCTAGGTGAGGTATCCAATGACTTGCACTCAAGAGGAGTAGAGATTGCACAAATAATGGAGGTGGTACCACAAGGAATTTGTTAAGGAGTGGAAAAAGGAAATGGGATCCATGGTTGAAACATCACACCCATGAAAGGGGTTGATGGGAGATCAGCCCAAGAACTCTTCATCAATCGAGAGGATAATGGGCAAAGAAGCATGTGATTCGAAGGGAACTACAAGAAATGGTGAGGAGGATAGGAAACCTAAAACTGACATTGAAAGAAATGGTGTGGAGGATATGAAACCTAAAAAGGGCACTTGGAGTAGTGGTAGGATGGCCAAAAAATGTAAAAGGGGCACTTCAAGTATTAACAAGGAGGCCAAGAAACTAGGAAACTTGAAAAGGGCAGTCTAAGCAGTGGTAGGGAGACCAAGGTAACCTAAAAAGGGCACTCTAATGATGGAACATAGGCCATGAAACTAAAAAGGGAACTCCAAGAAGTGGTGGGGAGGGAAAGAAACTTAAAAAGGGCACTCTTATCAATGGTGGGGAGGAAAAAAAGCCTAAAAAATGTCACTTCAAGTAGTGGAAAGTAGGCCAAAAAACCTAAAAAATGTCACTTAGAGTAGTGGAAAGTAGGCCATGAGTCCAAAAAGGGTACTCCAAGTAGTGGCAGGGAGGATAGGAAACTAAAAGGACACTTTGAGTAGTGGTGGGGAGGCCATTTACAAGGGAACTCCAAGCAATGGTACACTGGCTAGGAAACCTAGAAAGGGCACTCTAAGTAGTGGTAAGGAGGCCAAGTAACTTGGAAAGGACACTCCAATAAATGGAAAGGAGGACAAGATAATCTAAAAAGGGCACTCCAACTAGTGGTAGGGTTACCAAGATAACCTAAAAGGGACATTCCAAGTAGTGGAAAGGAGGCCAAGTTAACCTAAAAAGGATCCAAGCAATGGAGAGGGTGCTAGAAAACCTAAAAAGAGCTCTTTGAGTAGCGATGAGGAGGCTAAGAAACTTAAAAAGGGAACTCTATGCAATAGCAATGGGACCAGTGTAATGTAAATAAGGAACTCCAAATGATGGCATGGAAGCTAGGTTAATGGGCACTGACATAAAGGATAAGAGAGTGCCTTATACGTCCCCATAGTTAAATGTTAATGGCTCAAACCAAATCCTATGTGGTTTGAAGGAAGTTCAAAATCCAAAGGCATGTGCTTGGTTGGATAAAATGGTGAACAAATGATGAAAGTGGCCACGTGTTTCATTCATGCAAGAAATTTGTTTGATTAGTCAATAGGAAGATAAGGGGGTTCCCCATTTCCCTAGTTGTTCTATCCTATGAGTGAAGTGGATTGTTTAAGCACAATGGTCATTTGGTTTTTGGGTGATCAAGGATGTTGAAGTGGGAGAAGCCTCAACAATAGTGGTGGTGGACTTAGCCTAAGGGTAGAGGTCACCTACACAAGGGGTAATTGAGAGGGTTGAAGTTGGTGGAGCCTCTTCATCTAAAGCAATGACACTAAATGGGAGAGAAGTATTTGTCATCATTTGAAGTGCTTGTGGGTTAGTTCACTGAGTGATAAGGATCTTAATTGGATGACTCCATGGAGACCAAGACATAATTGGGTGTGGTGGTCACTCCCACAAATGGCACAAGGATGGTTGGTGGAATAGACTTTTCTATGTCTAGGTTAACTTAGGTGAGTATAAGTACCACCCTAAACAAGGGATAGGGCTTTTTATAGAGGTTGTGGAAAGACAGAAAAACGACTTTCCAAATCTTAGGAAGGTTATGGAAATTATGGGTATAATGTCTGAATAATCACTAAATGGTGAAAGAGTTCTTCATCCTCACATGGGTGCCATGTTTATGTGTGGGTTGGGATAGGGAATTACTATAATTTTCATTTCCCCAAGGATGGGTAACATTACCCTTCATGATGGTGTCATTACCCCCTACAGTGAATTTCTTATTCATCATATTCTCATTATTTTTCCTCTAATTTGGTTGTTGGGCACCAAATTGGATGTGTGTCTACTAAACTTTGGCCAAGTTAGAGAAAATAGATAAGATTAATTTAGTAGTTGGTGAAGTCAAAGGGGAGGGACTAGGTGATTCATAATCGCTTAGCCTATGGCCAAGTCAATTCACTGACACAAATGTTATTAATTTTTTAAATCATAACTTAAATATTCTTTATTGTGTCGGTTTATTTAACCTTGTTGTTTCATGTTTTTGTCGATCACTATTGTGTAATTTTCTTATTATTGTTCCTATTAATATCTTTTGATATTATTGTGCATCTAAAAAAAAATCAAAATAGAAAATTCATGTAATCATACACCATAGAACACAATGTATTTACTTTTGAAACCCAAATTGTAAAACCAACATCAAAGGGGATTCTTCGTTGGCTCCAAAGAATCTCATGAAACAATAGATTACAAATAAAGCTTAGCTAGAGCTATATTATTCCTTTGACAATGACTTATGGTGAAGGAAAATGTACCACCCTTAATCTACTCATTATGCACTCAACTAGGAAAACATTGGTGTACAAAAAATATTATTTCTTCCTCTAGATTATGACCACACATCATTAAATGCATTGTTGGATTCTTCTTAGAGAGGAGTCACCACTTTATCTCTTTGGTGATTAAATGATGTGACCAAATTTTTTTATTTTACTTTGTCTTGAGACCTAGGTTTTGGAAATAACTTTAGTTTTGGAAAATATTCTGTGCACATGGCGCCTAGAAACTGGATCTGCTTATTAGTGATAGGGTTGTCTTTCTAGCTTCCAAATGCAACGACGACCCACTTCCCAAGTTATATTTCAATTCTATGAACCATAAGCAATCAAACTATACCACAAATCAATTTTTGGATAAGAAAGAGTGTATGAAGAGAATGACTACTTCTCTTATGTTCTTCTCACCACATGGCTTCCCTCTTAGATTGGGAAAACCATGAAGAGTTGAATGAGTCAAACAAACTCCCCTTCTTGGGGATGAGTGTATGAAGAGAGAGTCTACCTCTCGTATCTTCCTCTATTCCCATTTTTTCCTTTGGAAGAACCAAAATACTCCTTTAGTTTCTTCTTGGTCCAACCTGCATAGGAAACATCTCCATCTCATAGTCCAAAGTCGAACTTCTCCATTTTGGGTCTGAAATGCTCATGAATGAACCTTATCTAGTGTTTAAATTTGTTTCCATGAATGAATCAACCAACTTTTGAAACCTACAACACTTGTTTATCCCATGGCCTATGTTTTATTTTCCCAAACTCCCTTTTATTCTTAATTCCTTATGGTATGTAGAACATTGATGACCTTCAAATATTTTTCCAAGAAATGGTTATAGTTTCCCAAGAATTTTGAATGTTGTAGAGTTTGAGTAACTTTGTTTTTGCCTGGAATTTCACCTGGAATATCATGATTGTTCATAGGGTCCACATGTCAATACCTTATGTGTCATGTTTTATTCCATGTAGGCTTCCACCTTATTTTTTGTTGGGAACTAGCTTAGGTTATAAGTCAATTTTTTTGTTTTGGAGGAGATCATTTCTCATGCTCTACAAGCCATTAAACCTTCCCTTATTCCCTTTGTGTAGAGTGAAAATTTATACTCTACTTTAGATCTCACCTTTTCCTCCATGCAAAAAAACCTTTGTGGTTCATATCCCTTAGTCTCGTGCCTTTTAAATCATGCCTTAGTAACTCATATATGTGAGGATCTTCAAGCTCCATTCTTTTGGTCTAAATCTCCACACATGAATGTATACATGCCTTGAACCACATAACATGTATTTGGGTTTTCTACATAGTCATTTAGAGAGGCAAGTGATCTCTTTAAACATAATAACATTGATGAATCCAATGTTGATGCACAATATCTAGAGATGAAAAAGAAGAAAGGACAACCAAGTCATTCTAAGGAAACAAATCAACACAGATACTCCAAGAAGGGAAAGAAGAAGTGGAAAGGAAAGGAAAATAAGACTATTGCCACTACACACTAATGCAAGGATCCAAACAACTACTATAACCATTGTTACATTGATGGTCATACTAAAGGAAAGCATTGAAAGAAACAACTTGAGTTGAATTCAAAGATCCATAAGAAGGATTCCAAGAAGAAGACATAGTCATTTAGAGAGGCAAGTGATCTCTTTAAACATAATAACATTGATGAATCCAATGTTGATGCAATAACATCTAGATATGGAAAAGAAGAAAGGACAACCAAGTCATTCCAAGGAAAACAACTAACATGAGGTTCAAGAAGGGAAAGCATTAAGTGGAAAGGAAAGAAAATAAGACTATTGCCACTAGTTAATAATTAATGCAAGGATCCAAACAACTACTATAACCATTGTTACATTGATGGTCATACTAAAGGAAAGCATTGAAAGAAACAACTTGAGTTGAATTCAAAGATCTATAAGAAGGATCCTAAGAAGAAGAACATATTAAGCATGGATTGGAGGAGTTGGATAAAGAGAAACTCAAATGTAGATGAGAAGATTGCATATACTACAACTTAAAGGTAGGTGAACATGAGCAACCTCCACTAGAGTGAATATAAGGAGATGAACAAACTCTTCCATTTCAAGACACATGTCAAGAAGACCAAGGTGGATGCTCTACTTGACTTTAGTTCATGAGACAACCTCATATCAAAGGATCTAGTAAGAATTGACCCATTTTTGGGGGTCAACATTTGATTTTACATTTCATACCTCTTTGTGACAACGAGAGAGATGCTTCAACCAAAACATTCAGAGACCGGTTTCATATAGGAAGACAATATGAGTAATCACCATCATTGTTTTGTAACATTAAATAGTATCAAATAGACATAGTGATTTTCCATTTTAGGTGACTTTTTAGGTACTATAAAAGTATCAATTATCATTGGTAATTATCCTAGACTTAGCTAAAGAGATAGGAAATGTGTTGGTATCTTATCAACCAACCTCACATACCAAAATTGAGTTTGTATTTCTAGTTGAGTTTAAAATTGAAATATTCCCCTAGAATAATATCACAATATTGACATGTTCATAACAACTATTGACATCATAGTGTCGAAAAGGATGTCATTGACACACAATTGGTGTCAATGTGACCTCTTTAGGCTCAATTTAGACACCCTAGATTTTGGATTTTGGGAAGGCCATCCTTAGGTTAATTTTGAGTTATAAAACCCTCCCATAAAAGAAAATTTTGTGTTCGAGTTATTATGTCAGAATTAATCAACAATAAAAGTAGTTTACAAAAATCTCAATGTTGACCCCTTTCATTGATCATCAGACAATTCCACCCGAGCCAAAGCTTGCATAGAAAATAAAATATATTACGAGGTTTTTTTCCATGAAACCAATAAATTTACCTTGTAATTTATAGAATAAATTTTTCAATGAGTTGTTGTTTTCTCAATTTTGAGTTCATGCCCAATCTATGACTTGCACAAGTTGTGTGTCTCCCTAAGTCCAAACTTTGTTGCTACAAGTTTAGGGTTCATGTTATATTCTAAAACAAGCCCATAATGCAAAAAAAAACCATGTGATGATGTAGGGAAGTACAATAAATTTCTAACAACATATCATATGCTTCTTTTTTACCCCCTCTCATCATGAACAAAATTTCACAAAACCTTGACTAGTTTTGGGGAAATAGATTGGTAGTAGAGGTTCACAGTTTAAAAAGTGTTGTTGTTAGCACCAAAAAAAAGAATTAGAATTTCCAAGATATAAATTACCTTAAGTGATGTATGTTTATATGTCATTTTCCTCATTCCATGCCTAGATGACTCACTTAGAGCCTTCGTGAGGCTTTAAACTAGTTTTGGGGGTTTGATCCCACCAACTTGCATAGAAAACCTTGTGGGTTTATGAATTAGGTTTTAACATAAGTAAATCAAAATTATGCAATGATAAAACTGAAACAATCATTGATACGTTTCCAATGATGCCTCATTTGCTTTGTTTTTCCTCCATGTGACTAGGTGGTAGCCTCTGAAAGAAAAGGTACATGTGGGCCCTAGTATTAGAGTAGTTTTTAGAGGCAGGGGTTCCTATGTTGAAAACATGGTGGCCATGCCATTGTCAAATCAAAGTTACACTCTATTGGTTGAGTAGCACTCATTGGGGGATCTTTAACATTTTTCTCCATGTATCATTTTGATATTGTATGACCTCCATTCAATATTGACAAGCCTTGGGAAGAATGGCTCAAAATAAATATTTTTTTGGCAAATAGTGCATTAAATGCACCTTATGGTATGGATTTTGAAAAAATGAAACGTTTTTTTGAAAAAAAAAAAAAATGGAGGTCGAGGGAGTTGAAACTCAAATATCATTCCTCACCATCATATTAAGATCAACTTGTTATCCATGATAGAAAGATGTTCAATTATGAAAGGAAAGCAAACACATAGTTGAAAAAGTATGTTGGTATTTGACACTAGCAATGGGCCCATTAAAACCCTAGCAATCACCTCATAAGGATAAGGTTGGCATGTGAATTGATCAAGAAGGATAAGGAAGTTCCACACATGTTCCCCATGATATTTTAATTTTTTGACCCACCTCTCCCTTTCTTCACTGCCATTTCTCCTTCTCCATCAAGTGGTTGCAGAGGAGTAATCAACGTGCAAAGGGATTCATGGTTGAATGCACCCCTGGTGCAACTCCATTATCATCAAAAAAATTGGTTTGTACAGGTACCCTGATATCTCCATCTCCATATTGAAAAGTTTTGATGGTTTTCATCACTATTTTAGTAGTTCATTCCTTTTATGGGGCCAATTTCTCCATTTCTGAGTTGTTTAATGTGTTGGTTTTGATTTTTAATGGTGCAAAAGGGTTGGTTTTTCATTTTCAAAGATGCTAGCTCAATCATGTTGTGTCTTGGGTTAAATTTGGCATGATAAGTCATTATTTCATGGCATTTATCCATTGTTAGTTTCTCTATATCCCTACGGGTGCATTTTAATAGTGAAATGTTTCCATTATTATGTTGTTGTCCTAGTTTGTTTAAGAATTGGGTGTGATTTTCTTTGGAATTTTTCACAAGTTTGGAAGGGGAAATATTTGAACCTTCATTTCGTCCACCCCTTACTCTACCTTTATCCCCTTCACCCTATCCCAAGCCCCTCTCTCCCACAACCCTCACATTCTCCTAAACCCCTCGTGACCTTTCTTCTTCCCATTCACACACTAATTTCCTCCCCCAAATCCCCCAAGGTCATATGACCACCAGGGGTGGTGGATCACACCATCTCCACCCCTTCTTCAATAGATAATAGGGTGGTAGGTCATATTTTCCCCTGGGGAAACCATCCACTAACCATCAACACACACCAATGGGAAAAAGGCTAATAAACATATACAAATTTAATTTTTTTATATGGTCATGGAGTAGATAAAAATTTTAATTATGGTGGAAATAAGATACCTAGGAACAAATTGATCGCAAATAACTTGAGCATCTAGAAGAAAATTTGAGGCCTAAAATAACCCATATGTCACCAATAGAGAACCCTATCCAGCTACAAAACTTTGGAACATTAAAAAAATAACTAAATTTCAAGGAAATTGATGGGAAGGGCGGGATGGCAATAATTGGCAACGGAATCAGTGCCAAAAAGAGGCAGAATCATACCTATCCAGGGAAAAACCTCCACAAACAAAGAGAAATACATTTCACCTACAACTTGGTAGAATAATGATAGTAGCCCAAAATTTTGAATTACATATAGATTTTGAAGTTTTAGATTTTTTTTGGAAAATTTGTGCACAAACCCAATGATTTCATGAGGTCATTGGGAACCCAAAACTTGCTCAATTTGAACTTTATTTAAACCAAACAAAAGGAAAAGTGATTTGAGAGGAAAACATAAAACATATTCTCTATTTAGGGCCAAATTCAAGGCTATATTTTACCTTGATACAACCAAACACAATTTGAAATCAAAGGCCTTTTAACCTAATTAAAGCTTGAATTGAGCATGGATTTGAGGCCAAAGTTTTCCAATCGATGGGGTAACACTACAGGCAATGGAGAGGGTGATTTTAAGTCCTATGATGTGTTTGAAAATGGAAAAATCTAAGTATTTTCAAACTGTTTTCAAATTTCTGTGGTGAGGAATTTCAAAATCATTTGCCGGAGAATCCACAGTTGGTGCCATTTTATCATCGACGTTTCGAATCCGGATCGAGATTCGAAACGTCGATGACAAAATGACACCAACTGTGGATTCTCCGGCAAATGATTTTGATATTTTCAAACTATTAGAATCCATATTTCCATCCAAAAGAAGATGGAAGGCTTCCCAATTATGGCCCTTCCTTCCATCAACTCTAACATCCATTGATGGTGCACTTTGACATCCAACCGTAACTCAATTTTCAATATCAAGAGAGTGGTTTTTAGGGGTTGAAATGAAGTCTTGGAGATTTGGAACTTGGAGGCACTAATCCCAATGACCCATTAATGATGGTGACACCTCAACCTTGGCACTTTTCTTAAGAGGATTTTCTCAAAGCCATTTCATCTCCCATATATGTATTTTTTTTCCTTTTTTCAAAATTTAGGGTAAGGTTTTTCCTTATTAAAAAAGTTTTGGAAGCTTCTAGAATGTGCCTCTTGTCACTTATCTTAGAATAACAAGTGTTTTGTAACCCCAAGGTAACTTTGAACTTAGGGATGGTAATCCTAACCTCATCTTCCTCTTCTATAAATAGGAGGCTTATTTATGTAATATCCAAAACTTGTTGAATGGAAGTATCCATGTGCTACTAGTTTTTCTCAAGGTCTTAGTGATTGATACCCATCCTTGTTCTCATTTGAATTGTTAATATCAAAAGATTTATTATTTGTGGTTGACGAATARTTGCAGGGTGTTTTCATGCTAGTTATCCCCAGGAGGGATTGGTTAGCTAGGTATCKTGTTCATATTTCCTGGTTGTAACATGATAATTTATGTGTGTCATTCTTGGAGGTTTGTGGATGGAAAAGCGATAATTGAGTCAAATTGGTGGCTATGAGGGTTCAAGAAGATCTAAGGATGACCTTGAACCACWTTTATTTGTTGGTTAATTTGGTGACTATTTCCATCTCTCTTTGTATGCCTTTTATGAGTGGCTTCCCCTTCTTTTCATTGTTGCACTGAATAGATAGGTCTAACAATTTTTGTRATGGTTTATCAAAATTAATACAAYGATATATATTTTTTAGTTTAAGTGCATGTTTATAAKTCATTTACCATGTTTATTGTATATTTTCATATATATAAGCTCTGAAAATTACCTAATAATTGTAAGAAAATSTTTGGGTTGCCCTCTTTGCTTCATTYGAGTCATAGGCAACCWTTCAAAGACATTTTTGTAGGTAGAGGAGCCAATAGAGAAATGAACAACCATGTATAAACATGGAACAACAATGTAAAACCTCCAAAAATGTGTTTTGTTTATTTCTTTCAAAGTTATAAGTCTTCAATTGTTAAGTGTATATACTAGTTTCACAATCTTCACATAAATATTGATTATTCATTTATTACTTGTTGAGTAGTTTAACCACTTTAACAAAGAAAAAAGTTGATATTTCTTTGCACATGGTGGCTTTATAGCATGCAAATAGCTTTGACCTTGTTTCTCTTGCTTCATAAGATAGTTTCAAACTTAGGTTTGCAATTTAATAATACCAATATAACCCAAGTTGAAGGCAACAAGACTCAATCAACATAATGAATGGGTTTCCTGACCATCATACATGTTGGGGCAGCTAAAGGGGCTTGTGCATAAAAAACCATAAACAAAAATAAGTTTGCACAAAGACACAAAAGAAAACAAGAAAACTCCTTTCAATTTTTTTTCTTTAGTTTAGGTTTTAATTTAGTTAACTAAGGGAGACGGTTGAGAAATAAACACATTGTCGAACCACATGGATGGATTCCCAGTCTTTTGTTTCAAGCATTATCAATTTCTAGTTGTTAAGCATCAAAACCAGGGTATCCTCATCAGGGTCCCTTTGAAAACAAAATTCCCTTTAGTATTAAATGAGTAAGTGATTTGTTTGAATTGGTCTCTGTTTTCCCTGGACACTAGTTGAAAGTACTAAATAAATTAGCAAAAACATTTCTACTAATTTTTCTTGGGTAAATCCAACTAAAATCCCTCGAGAGAGAGATTTGGACTTCTTCCTTTTTGCAAGTATCATTCTTCCACTGGAGTGGTTTTAAGAGCCCAAAAGAGCTAATGACGAGAATGGGTCAATCCCTCCTTTTCTAAACTGCATGAAGTACTCATCTGTTTCAACTGAAAAGTGGTTACACCATGCTTGAGGGTGCTTCATGTGATGTGGGGTGCATGGTGTGTTGGTTGTTAGAATTTTAGTGAGCTATGGCTCATGTATCCCTTTTTTTAATTTTCTGTCAACAATTGCTTGAACCATAACTACTGCAGCAAACCAAGATCACAATAAGAAGATCCATGCACAAGTACACAAGAAGTATCTTGGGAAACCCTTCTCAACAAGGGAAGAAAACCCAGCCAATCCTTTGATATATTCCTCACAAGAAAGACCTCCCACGCCATCACCAAAAACTAGCACACAAGAGGGTGTTGCAATTCTCATAATTTTAGACCACAACTTCTGAAATCATGAGATGACACAATGACAAGTGTGTTTCCTCAATGGGAATTCACCTTTATTTATATAAGACTTGTCACATCAAATGATGTGTCTATTGGCACAATAGGGCCGACCTCAATAACTCAAAATATAATTAATA
>SNQJ01S0022573.1:38829-80387 GCA_010110895.2 Picea sitchensis
TAGTACTGGTTATGCATGTTCATTTGACATAATATTGAGCACATTGAGTGATTTAAAAAACATATAGAAGCTAAGGGGGTAGATATATCACTATAATAAATATGTTGTAACAAGTATTTTTAGATTTGTTATATGCTTGGGAAGTGTGATCTAATGGTTGAAACATTGTTCCATTGAAGTACATGTGTTTGGTGTTAATTTTCTTAGGATATATTATGAATTGGGATGAAAAAAAGTGAAGTCTATGTTGTTTTAATTTATATTTCAGATTCAAACATAAGCATGGCTAAAATTTCACAAGAAATAGATCTAAGGAACCTCATGGTTGAGGTGGAAATTTTAATTTTGAATTAATAATAAAATTCTTGAAATTTCAATAAGGTATCAGAGCTAATTTAACTGAGATCACTCGCTTGGTGAAGAGGGAGTTGGGTGTTTCAGTTGTTTTGTACTTAGGAGTGATGTTTGACCTGGTACATGGTGTTCGATGTGAAACCCTAGTGTGCTTGGAAGAAGCATGTTCTACTTGTTTTATTGTTAATTTTCTTTGAAGCATTCTTCAAATTTGCAAGGATGACTACTATTGGTCTTAGAGAGTGTGACAAGTTGGATGGTGCTTCCAATGTTGAACTTTGAAAGTGCAGGCTGCAAATGATTTTAGAGGAGGCCAAGCTTTGGGAGCATATTTAGAAAGAGATGGTTTCACCTACCGATATGAGATTGTTGGCCTTTTATGTTAAGGAGGAGGCCTGGAAAACATAATCATTCTTGATTCAATGAAGGATCACTTGATCACTCACATTGCAGAGAAGACTACCACTACGCTAATGTATGATGTTTTAGTTTAGTTATATTAGATTTTTAGTGTCTCTATACAAATTCTTTGGAGAAACAAGATTTTATCTATCTACATGAGTAGCAAATACAATGGGGAGGTATTTAGCCAAGGGAAACATACCACCCTAATATTATTGATTGTGAAATAATTAATTGGCCTACCTGGCTCATCGATGATTATATATCATCAAAATACCACGTAACTAAAGTTCCCTACCTATATCCCCACCTATGTTCCCACATATTATACTCTTATTTGATTGAAATCATACTCATCACTTATAAGTCTAGCTCATTAGAGGCACTTCCCTAATACTTCCTAGATGGGTGGAAATAGGTGGGGTGATAGTCAACCATTAGTTGTTCCATCCCCAACAATGACCATATATATATAAGTTCTATAATTCTCACTAATTTGACCTTTAATTAATAATAGGGAACTTAAATAATAATAATAGACGTTGTCACTATGCCTGCCATTATAAGGAGGGATTCAAGAACGGTAATTGGCATGGAGCGAAATTACTAATATTGGTGGGATGAGTAATTAGCAAGAAAAAGTGAGAGGAGTTGAGCTCAACATGATCGGGTAAATTGATGGAAGAACAAGTTGGGTCATTGGTGCAGTAGGGATTGAAACAAGGTGGGCTGGAGAACTCTTTTTTCACCAATGAGAGCATTCGACCGACAAGCAAATTGTACAAGAAAACATTAAGGACCTTTATACAGTTGTGGCTATGCCTTGATTATTTCTCTAGTGGGCCCCTCAAAAAGCTAGATGGAAGACAACCTGATAACTCACTAGAATTCGCTTATGCACTTCAAATCCATGAAGATGGTTCTATAACTCAGACAAAATAATCATATATGATAGTCTTGTTGGATCAAATTAGGAAGGGAAATAGACTTAGTGTTTTTCAACACCTCGACTTGTATCGATTAATAATCAATTAATAACATGATGGAATATCCAATATTGTGTCATAAACATGGAGTTCCTTCGAGCTCTAAATTTCAATAGACTTTTCTCGAAGTTGAGAGATCAGTAGGTTTCCAAAGGGACAAAAGTGAATAAGGAGTTGGTTTCGATGGCCTTGATTAGATTTTCTCAATCTTGGAAGCCTTTTTTCCAAGGTGTTTGTTCTTGTGAGAATTTTCTATACTTATGATAAGTTGTGGGATGACTTTGTGCAAGAATAGATAAGGTTGGAACTTGTGCAGTGAAGCAAAAGGGAATAGAATATTTATCCCTTGTTGTGAGGATGAGGAGGGGAAGAAAAAAAATCATACAAAAGGTAAAAGAAATAAGAATTGAGTCTATGCTAGAAATATTTGAGTAAGGTGAAATGTTTTAGGTGTCACTAGATGGGACATTATATCATCTAATGTTTAAAAAATAATAAAGGGAAGGGAAATTAGTAGAAATAGGTTACAAAAAGTGCATGTACTATGAAAGGATTGGATGAGTTATCATCCAATCATGAGACAATCTTCTCTATGGTCTCTTGTTTATCCTTAAACATTATGTCAAGTTTTGGATGGTTTTTGGATGGTGGGGAATCAATACATATGATTTATGACGAGAAACTCTTCGATAGTATTCATGAGCAAGAGGGAACAATGAGTGTGGATTTGGGTGATTATGCTACATGTCCTATGAAAGGATTGGGCTCCATTTCCTCTTGGATGCCATTAGGTGATGTTCTTGAGTTGAATGAAGTTTTTTTTATTCTTGGATCAAATAAGAACCTTCTTTTAGTTTCTTGTATGACAGATAATTAGTGTGGAGTTTCATTTGAAGGACATCAATGATTGTATTATAACAAATCTAAGGATTTTTTCTAAATGTGTGTAAGTTGGTGGCCTTTATAAGTTACTTGTTGATCCTATGGCACTTGTACTGACCAACAAGAAGCTAGGTGAGCCTTCTAGTTTTAAGGAAGCATATGCAAAGCATGTATGGTGTGATGTTGGGAGATATGTTCAAAACCTATTGTGGAATCAATTGTTGATTCAAATATTACAACTGATGGGTGTATTGAAGAATACTGAGATAGGGTTGTTGGATTCTCTTAGAAATAGGGAGTTGAGCATGATGAGATTCTTTCTCTAGTTACCATAGAATTCCATTGGAAATAGGGAGTTGATCCCATTGAGGTTTTTCCTTTAGTTGTTGGAGGTTTCAAGGAGCATGGGTGAGATACCCATGTTTACATTTTGGTGGGGGACCTATGTGAGTTGTTGTTTACACTACAAGCTTGGTTTTTCAAGATGGATGAGATTTGTGTAGATTTTTATCTTTTTTATTTTGATAGATTTGATCCACTTGTCTTGGTCTTGTATGAAGATGTGATCATCTTTGTAGGTAGTCTTGAACAATTCATGATGCGGTGTCTAAAGATTTTGTCTCATGGATTTTACTTAAGGAATGATGGAGTTTTGCAAGTTACTAATGGTCCCACATTATGTTCCTTTATATTTATAGGTGGTTATTTTTCATTGGAGTTTTGATATGCTATGATAGTATCTTGTTTTAATGGATACATGGACACTTCAAAAGATTACGTGATCTACATTTCAACAAAATGGAACACTGTGGTGACCTGAGATGAGAACTTTGATGAGGATGTATGCTACTCTAGATCATATGTATCTCCTTTAGTGATTGAATGAAGTGAGGAGGTTGTTATTCGATAGTTTTGATTTAGATATTAGAGAATAATTAGATCAAAGTGTCGACAAGGAGTGATTAAGGAAGGGTATGTCCTCACCCTTTAGTCCAACAAGTAGGCAGTTGAGATGGTTTACTAAGATATTGCAATATGCATATGAACATGAAGGAGAATCCAGGTCTTCGGTGGGGGTGGCTATACCTCCTAGGAGATATGCTAACCATATTGTAGTAGCTACTTCCATTTGTGAGTCTTCTAGTTTTTTTGAGGAGGTGAGGTTTGATTGCTTGTTGTAGGAGTGCACTGTGATGTTTGGGTAACAATTCATTTTTAGGAGACAATGGTTTATTTTGGCACTCCAATAGGTTCATATTTTTAGAAAGTAAGTTTGGTTGAGTTGCAGAGGGATTAAACTAGTGTTTGTGAAAACACTTTCCTCATAGAGAGAGAGTATTATATTTTGGGGTTACTTTGAAAGTGCTTACACCATGTTTGATGGTACTTCAAGTGATATAGGATGCATGGTATGTTGGCTATCTTCGTTGTATCATGATGAACATACATGTTGGAGATATATTTCTCATGGATTGTTATTCCTTAATTTGATGCTATGTGGCACACTTCCTTGGAGTATTAAAGACCTATGTGTCTTAGTGATTTTCTTCATGGCATGCACTCACGAAGAGTTTGGTTTTTTTCTTGGGAGGTCATCCCACTTGAAGGAAGAGCATTGGGCATCTTAGAGGAGAAAGTTGAGCCCTACATAGCATGGGGAAGCTCAGTTTCTTGCATGGAGGCTTGTGTTTGACTTGAGGATGATTATGTTGAGGAGTAATCATGTAGGTGTTGTGGAATTGAAGGTACACATGGATTTGGAGGGAGAATTGAAACATTGACACATCTTTTGGATCATTCATAAAAGCTTATGATTGAGTAGTTTCTAGGTGTTGGTTAAGCATGCTGATTTGACATGATATCGAGTACATTTTGTTAATTGGTTTAAAAAACATCTAGAGATAAAGGAGCAAATTTACTTCCATAATAAATCAACTGTAAAAATTGTTTTCATATCTATTATATGATTGGGAAGTGTGACATAAGGGATGAACCATTGCTCCATTGGAAGACACTTGCTCGATATTTATTTTATTGGGATGCCTTGTGAATTGGGTTGAAAATAAGTGAATTATAGGATTTTAGTAATTTATATTTTAGATTCATCCCTAAGGATAAAATTTCATAGGAAGTAGATATGTGGAACCTCAAGGTTGAGGTGGAATTTCTAAATTTGCATTAATTTCCTTACATCATTTTTTTTGCATCAACTACTTGATCTTTTGGACTAAAAGGTCACCATCTCACTCTTCTCGTACATGGTAATTGAATGTTGTAGATACAAGTTGTGTGATACTTGAGAGGACTTTTAAAGTAGAATGGTGTGCCTTGCCTACATGATTACACAATATTTTTTTGTTAAAATTTACAATATTAATGACTCATCAAGTCTTTCGTATGTCCATCCTTTGTCCATTGTTATTGCAACCTTCATTACTTTGAAGGTTATTCACAATTAGTAATCAATAATACTTTTTACTCAACACAAGATTGATTTTGTTATAACGAATTCTTCATTGCCCTACACCTCGAGATTACACAAACAAATCATTACCCAAGCTTATTTAACATTTCAAGTGACATGCTTTCCCCCAACACTTGTTCTACTCCTTAAAAATGAGTAAGAGGCTCTTTCGTGAGAAAAATGCATTATTGTTATAAACATAACAACACTTAGAAATTTGATTTCCCCCTTTTGATTGCCCCAAAATGAAGAAGAAATCATAGGAAAGCATGTATTTCAATGTTTCTGAGTTGATTATAACTTGAGAAACCCATTTTCTTATGTTGTGTTAGCCTATTGAAGTTCAAATTTGAGCTACACAACTTACCCTTTTCATATGACTCACCTAGATTTTACTTGGATTGCTTCTCAAGCCACGTTGGGTATGTTTTTTGGACCTACTTAGGTGCAAACCACTTGTTTTTTATATTCTCTTTCTTGTTTTCTTCACACACTAACCTTAAATTGTTTTTTTGTAGGTTTTATTAACATCTTTGACTCCTTTTATTCGCAACAATGTTTTGAAATTTTCTCTAACTAGTTAGTCTAAACATTGGTTAACTCTAAAAACATTTTGTAATCTATTTTTCACGTGTATTTGAGCCACAACAACTTGTTATTCACTTTATTTAGTTTGTTGGTCCAAAAAAATTGTGTGGTTATAGTTCACATTTCTTTTAATTTTTCATTAGTTTTTATTCTTTCAATTTCCCAGAAGTTGAGGGAGGACAATACCCTGTTGAGTGGTCCTAAGAAGGCTTGCATGCAATCCTCTTACCTTAGTGTCCTTCTCTTTTACCACTTTGGAAACTAAATCAGTGAAAGTGTGGGTATCCGTATCATTGTGCTAAGCTAGAGGGGAGTAATCGATGCTCAGGCCTAGCCTAATGTCCATATAGGTAGGATTTTCCACACCCGATGAATTTTACTTGTAAGACACTTTTTTTTGTTGAATCCACTAAGGGTTGTCAAATATATTTCTCTTTGCACACATCCCTTTATTATACATTAAGGATAAAACCCATAATATTTGGTCATATCTCTTTAGGCCCTTCCCTTCCTCTTAGTATTGTCTCTCATCTTTTGGAAAGAACATAGATAGGATACTCATGTTTTTCTTTGTTGGTTTTGTTTGCATGGTGTTATAGTTTGGAAAAAAGAAACTACTTTAGGGAACACGGGACCCCTTTGGCCATAAACCCACCTTTACATGATATATGTATTGATGTGCAAGACCACTCTCCTAAGTTCAATGCAAATGGTTTGTTGAACATAAAGGAACATATCCAAAGATTATATGATGCATTGGCACTCATGGATATCAGTACCCTTAATGTCATCATAAGGTTGTTGGTCAGTATCTTTGAATGGGGAGAGAGAGATGGCATTGATTGCTTCCTCATGAAAATGTTATGAATTAGAATGTTATGGTTCAATATTTTAAAAGATGTTTCCAAGGAGATGATGATGTGGATGCCCTACTCAAGGACTTCACCACAATATCAATCCATGGAAATGAACCAATATAAAATTTAAATCGTTTACCACCACCTTGGATAGAATCCATTAAAATTCAAAACTAAGGAAATATTTTGTTTCACTATTACACACTAGTACATTTGGGGTAAAAAAATGGCATTTATTACAATGTTAATTTCAACAAAAATAGTTTTTGTTGTTTTCGGCCTAGCAATTGGGTATAAATCGAGAAAAAACTCACTAGCATTGCTTTATTGACATTTCTAAACATTGTATAATCAAGATGAGTTTGCTGATTTGACTTTATCATTGCAATCATCATTACTAGAATCTTTTAAGATATTATCAATTTATCCAAGTTTAGGACATCAATTATTCCATGTTAGGACGTTTATATATCAAAGTCCTAACATTGTTTCTATTGTATCTGTGTTGAAAGCACACATGGATTATATCTATATCCCTGTGTGGGTTCTACTCCTCAAGTAGATGTCGATAAAATGATTTTTTCCTATAGATGGAAAAATATAATTATAGAATTGCTATGGAATTATAGAAAAGGGAATATAGTGTAACTTAGTTTAAAAAGAAAGCATAGCACTTCCATTAAAAAGGGAATATTTTATACTTCTATCCGCTATGAGATAAAATCATAATCTCCCCTAATTCTGAATTAAGAAATTCCCAATAGAGGCAATTTTGATGCATGGGAAAGCTAGAGAAAAAATGAGGAAATTCTCAAAGAGTTAGGGCTAAGATACATGGGCTTCACCTTGTTGACAAATATATTATCACGTTCATTCATAAAAGGGATTTTAAAATTGTCAAAAGTAGAGACAATATATTGTAGGTATTGGCAGGGCGGGATGTGGGGTACCAAGGGATTTATAGGCATTGGGGGGTATAAAAAGGGGCATCCAGTAAAAATATGGGTTTTTGTTGGAAATATGTATTGGCAAGGGGTTCAACAAAAGGATTTTTGGAGGCATTTATCAATATATAGTGAAATTAGAGGTATTCTTTAATATCCCATGAATGCACGTGCTATGTCATAGGTTCATTGAGTGGATACCCCATGGGATAATATTGGTGATATTGATTCCTCTGAATATGATAATTTTGAATATCATAACACTTGTCAAAAAACTAATCCAATAAAACCTTGTAAAGGTACTGACTACGAATGTTATTTTCCATGCAAAATGCAAGTGTTTGAAGATAGGAAGAATTTTAATATCAATAGCTAAAAACCATTGTCTAAAACATGGGCACTTATTATGGGGGTTTGAATATTATCCGATGGTAAGATTATCGACACAAGATTTCTCTCTCTCTCTCTCTCTCTCTCTCTCTCTCTCTCTCTCTCTCTATATATATATACATATATATATATATATATATATATATATATATATATATATAGATAACATCCTTGGGAGACCAAAACATAATGGAGAGGGTAGAAAGACATATACTAGTGAATGATGGGATAAACAATTTGATTCATGAAAACTTTGCACCATGGATGTGGATGCATCCATGGATGATGATTCTAGGATTCATGATAACCCTCTTATTGATATAGCAAATAAACCCCTATCTTAAGGGCCGAAGAAAAAGTCTTCTCTTTACCATTTTATTGTTGATGAAAGAATGATGGGATAAACAATTTGATTCATGAAAACTTTGCACCATGGATGTGGATGCATCTGTGGATGATGATTCTAGGATTCATGATAACCCTCTTATTGATATAGCAAATAAACCCCTATCTTAAGGGCCGAAGAAAAAGTCTTCTCTTTACCATTTTATTGTTGATGAAATTGAATGTTTTGAATGGTCCTTCAAGAAATTTTTCACATAGATCCTACTAGGTATGATCCTATTATGTATAAGGGAAATCATAGTTGAAGCAATTCCCCAAATGTAAAAGTAGTAGGTGTCATACTATTTAGGTGACAAAGAACATTCCTCAAAAGGTCATTCATCATATCCCCATCATTCCATATCTTCAACAATTGTTCAGGTGCAAGAACATAACATAGTTTATGGATCATCATGCTTGAATGAGGAGTCATGGTATTATGCAGATCGTTGTAGATGGTTTTTCATTTAGGGGAATTGAGAAAAAATGTCCCATCTTTAGAGATGAACCTCATAACATCAAGTTTTCCTTAGAAGTTGATGGTGTTAATCCACTTGTACAGATGGGATCCATTTAATTAGTGGGGCTAGTGTTTGTTTTAAACAATAATATTCCTCCTTGGATGCCGATAAAGTTGTCATTGATATTTTTGGGTATTTATATTCCAACTATTTACAAAATTCCACCTCATTTTTATTGTTCATTACATATCATGATGTATGTAGAAAGTATTTGATATATTTTATTTGAAATAAGCATACGAATATCGAGTTAGAGATATGGATGTGTATATTGAGTATCTTATTAATGAACTTTAAAAGTTATGAGTTGGGATAATTATGTACAACATGTCCAAACCAATAGGGTAAAGACAATACCAATTCCATAGAATACTTACATGGACAATTCACAATGCACCTAGGATGTCACATTTATGTGATACGTAAACTACACTCGAATATTAACTCATCTATTATTATTTGCAATTTTATTAATTAATTGTAGTTTGCCAATAACATTATAGTATATCTTGTAGGGATTCAAACAAAGGGTAATTATAATTTTCCAATATTAGTCCAAAAACTACATCTTGATGTTCAAGTAGTCTAGGAGAGGAGGTCTATAATGAATACATAATTTTCCTTCCAAAAAATCATAGTGTTCAAATAGATGAAAAACATCATTTCAATGGTAAGGAGGAAAATAGAAAAAAAACACGAAGAATGACACCTCAACTGTGGAAGAAAGCTTATGATAGAAGTCTCCATGGTAAGCAATTAGTTTCAATTACATTCACGTATGTAACTTATCATTGGTTACTTTTTTTGTTGTTTTGTACTAATAAATGTGATTCATTTGATTTTGTTGATAGGACAATGTAATGAGCTTCCCCAAGGTATGGAGTAGTTTTATGTATAGTTGAATTGACCCCCATACTATGAGTACTTTCTATTAGCTCATTTGTTTGGCACGATTCTTAGCCTCCGGTTCCCTAGACAATCATAAATTCCTATACCACTTCTTTGTATATTTCACATCTTAAGAAATTGTTTTTATCCTAAGTGTGTATTAGATTGATCTGTAAAGTATCATGGGTATTCCATTGGAACATTTTGTCACAAAAAATCTTAAAATATTATGAAATATTGGATTATGCAATTTATTTCCTTATATCCCATAATAGCTATTACTAGCTTATTGCTCAAATTTATGAAAATAATTGAATATGAAAATGAAAAAACATGTAAAAATATAAACACCATCCACACAATTGAACACAAGATGTATCTTGGGAAACCCAATATGGGAGAAAACCCAGCTAGAAGATGAGGCATATGCTCTTCTCTCTTTTCTTTAGTTATGGTAAGCAAGTACAAAGAAAGAGGCACTCATTATGAAGTTTCCTTTGACATTGTGGCTTGAACGACTGCTACAAAATCTCCTACCTCCTATGTTATGCTGCCAAAATACCACCCCCTAGACAATCTACTCAACTATGGAACAAATACAATACAAAGGAATAGAACCCCTTCTCCTCCTAGAGGCCCAGTATTTAACATAGCTCGATAGATGTCTAGGGTTAGGGTTTTGACTTCCTCAACCCTCAATTAGTGATAAGGCTTGGATATTATAGAATCTTCATGAAATTCCACACGTGGCTAAACCCATATGTGTGAGTAATGGGGGTTGATGTGGCATCCACTCGTGCCATGGTGGTCAACAAGGTAGGTCAACTTGCGAGAGACATAACTTTTGAATATGAGATTCAATTGAGGTGTTTAATGCACCATAGGAAAGGTCGCAGAGTGTAGAACACTGTCAAGGGTGTGTGTGCAAGTTACATACATTGTAACCCAAAACAAAAATCGTTTAATGCCTCAAAATGGCTCCGAAAGGTTTTGGACCTCAATTTTCCAAAGTAGGACCTACCACTAAAATGGTCTTGCAAGTTTATTCCTCCAAGTTTTTCCACCCATAAATTACCAATATAGATGAAAAATTGTATAATGATCCAATTCAAATCATACCTCCCCATCTAGAAAGGCTTTTGGTCGCCAAAATCTTTACTATATGAGGTGGGGAAATTTTTCCTCTACCTTCTCCCTACAGTTTCATTTTGATTTGCCTACAAGTTTTCCTTTCAACCCAATTTGCAAAGGTCGATATGCCCATGTCTTATAGTTTTATACTTCCTCTGCAAAACCGTGTCTTCTTCCAACTCTACCTAGGCATCTGGTGCTAAGTACTCTATGGTAGGTAGGACTTGTTCCACCTCCTTATCCAACATGGAAGGTTAATAGAGTTTCAAATTCTCCACATTCACTATTGAGTAAATGCACATATATGGGGGTAGACTAAGTTTGTAGGTGTTATCTCCCACCTTATCCAATACCTCGAAAGGTCCATATTGTAGAGCTTTGATCTTCTTACCAGTGCCTTATAGCCTTTCCTTGTTCATTTGTAACCAACTTTGTCTCCCACTTTAAATGAATTCTCAGTTCTGTGTTGATTATGTCTAGCCTTATACTTTTCTTGTGACTTCTTCAGCGCCCCCTGTACTTGAAAATAGATCTATCTAATATTTTCAAAAAATGTCTCTGCTCTTAATGCTTCTCTTGTGATGTCTTCCCTCACTCCTCCTTGTTGTCTGTATACAACATCCAAGGGAGAAGGTGGTAAATACCCAAATCAGGTTTCAAAAGGTGACTTACCATTAGAAGTGTGGACTAGTCTATTATAAAGGTGTTGAATATAGATCATATTTTCATCCCAATTCTTTGGATGCTTTTGATTGTAACCCCTCAAAATAAGTACCAACATCTCGTTGACTACTTTTGGTTTCCCATCTGTCTATTGATGGAATGTTGTAGATCTCTTCAAATTTGTGTCCATCTTCTCCCAAGTGTAGTCCAAAAGGTACTAAGAAATCTAGTATCATTTTCTAAGATGATGATCCTTGGTATCCCAAAGTGCACCCAGACCTATTCAAAGAACATATTTGTTGCTTCTTGTCCTCCGATGGTAATTTTTACAAGGAATAAGAATGCACATCTTATTGAACCTATAAACTACCACAAAAAGATAGTCATGTCCCTTCTCGGTTGTTTGTAAACCTCCCACAAAATCCATGGAAATACTTTCCCAAGGGAAAGTGGGTACATGTAAGGGTTGGTATAGACCTTTCTTTCTATTATTGGGCTTGTTGGTACAACAAAGTATGCATCCTCTAATATATCACACTACATCTTCTTGCATTTTAAGCCAATACACACACCTCTGTAAGTTAGCAATTGTCTTCCCAACACCAAAATGTTCTGCAACCTTGGAGGTGTGAGCCTCTCTAATAAGATGCAATCTTTCACCTTTAGGAACATAGAGCTTGTCTGGCTTGTAGAGAAATCCATTATGGAGATGATAGGAAACTTTGTGTCACCTTATTTTACATGAATGTGGCCATGTAGCTACCGAAACACCTCTTTGAAGTCCTCATCTTCTGTGTATGCCTCTTTGTATGCATCATGGGTAAAAGGCTCCATGTGCATAAGAGTTCCCAAAGCTATAATCTTGGATGTGGGTGACCTTGAAAGTATGTATGTAAACTTATTAGTGTTGCTCTTCTTATACTTGATGACTAGATGAAATTTCTACAAAAACCCCATCCACTTGTAATGTCTGGTTTGTTGAAGCTTACTCTGGGATGAAAAATACTACAATGGTTGGTGATTTATGTGGATAATGGTTTCCTTTCCCATCAAATAATTTTTCCACTTCTTAATGACTTGAGCCAACACATAGAGTTCCTTATCATATGTAGGGTAGCTCAAAACTCCCCCATGAAACATCTCATAATGATAGGATACTAGTTTACCTTCTTGCATCAAAACTACTCCCATAACATACCCACTTGCATCTCCACTTTGAAGGGACTCTACAAGTTAGGAAATGTGAGAATTGTTGTTTGAATGATCTTTCACTTTAGCTCATCGAAATATTTCTATTGATTCTTTCCCCACTTGAAACTCTTACCACTTGTTGTTATGGCGTGGAGTGGTGTAGCCAATAGTTGGTTCCTTTTCAAAGTCTCTAACACTTGCCTAAGATGTGAGATGTGCTCCTCCCAGGTAGAGCTATAAACCAATATATCATACAAATATACTATAAAAAATGAATCTAAATATGGGCGCAATGCATAATTCATCAATCTCATAAATGTAGTTGGTGCATTACATAATCCAAATGGCATGACTAGTCAATCATACAAACCTTTCCTTGTCTTAAAGACGGTCTTCTAGGTGTCTTATTTTTTAACTCGTACATGTTTGTATCCTGATTTGAGATCCAACTTGGTGAAGTACTTGACATGCTGCAATTGGTCTAACAATTCATCGATGTTGGGAAAAGGGTATTGATTTTTGAGTGTAATCTTATTCAAATCTCTGTAGTTGATACACATCCACCAAGTCTCATCCTTCTTGGGTACAATGATGATAGGTGACCCACAAGATGAGGTGCTTGGTTGAATTAATCCCTACTCCAGCAATTGCTACAATTGTTTCTTCACTTCATCTGCTTCCAGAATAGACTATCTATACAACCCAGTATTTGGTAATGGAGAGTCAAGAAACAACTGAACCTCATGCTCCACTTCCCTCTTAGGTGGAAGTCCTTTAGGATCCTAGAACACTCCTATGTATGCTTGTAACAACTCTTCCAATCATTGTTTATTCTTGTTAGTACATGCATACAAGGATTCCTTTACTCCTATCGATTCATCACCTGGTTGATTCTCTCGTAAGAAAAGAGAAACATACTTCTTACTTGAACTAATAAAAAATTTGGCTTGGTTGGCACTTACCAGTGAGATCTTCAATTTACCTTTATGTGCATTGATGATGAAATACTTTCCATCCTTGATCAGGTGGTATTAGTTTTCTCTCTAAATGAAGATTGCATCCCTTGTATACATGTAGGTGATTCCAAACACTACACTGCACACTCGAGGGGTAGACTTACATCTAACTCCACTTTATCAATAAAATATGCACTTACAACAAATTTGATCTTACACTGTTTTGTGACCTCAATATTTGCATCATTGTTTACCCGCCCCAATGGATATGAGATAGGATGATCACGAACCTCCAACCCAATCTTGTTGACCAAATCGATTTCTATGAGATTATCATGTGAACCAGAATCAAATAGAGAGTCTACCTCGGTCTTCTTGACCTAGATCTTGGTATGGACGAATTTGTTCATCTCCTTCTCTTCCTTATGATGAAGACTATTCAAATTCACCTCCTTCTACACTAAAGTGCAGGAAATATTCTCATCCACATCTGAGCTACTTTCTATTAATTGCTTAAATATGTGGCTAGAAGGTTCTTCTTCTCAGCATCCTTCTTACATATTTTAGGGTTCAGCTCCAGATGTAGTTTCCAACATTTTTCTTAGTTTGACCATCAATATTGCAATGGTTACGATGATTACTTAGATCCTTGCACTGATGTGCAATGGTTGTCATCTTCTTGTATTTCCCCTTTCCACTTATTCTTCCCCTCCTTGGAAGCCTCTCGATGCTCTTTCTGCTTGGAACCATTTGGTTTTCCTTTCTTGTGGCCTATATTTTCTAGATACCGTGCTTGCACATAGGCCTCATCAACTATCTTGGGCTTGAAGAGCATCACTTGCTTTCACAAATGACTGTGTATACACCCCATATACTTGAGGAGTACATCTAGGTTCTTGGGAGAGCTACCCAATATGATAGCCATATTTTTGAATTCAGTGGTGTACTCTTGTACACTCTACCCTTGCCATTTCCTGAATTAATGTCAATGGATCCATTGGTCCTCTACAAACCCAATAGAGTATAATTGGGACTTAATGGGGGTTTTCAAATCCTCCCACTTAGTTACTAGCATATCACCCTCCAACCTAAGTGTCTCATTGTGGCTTTCCCACCAATTTAATGCATGGCCCTCTAATTTCAATCAGGAAAACGAAATCTTCTTCTCCTCATCTATATTGTGAGCACTGAAATAGACCTCTAATTGTTGCAACCAATGACTCAATGTTAATGCATTGATATCACCTTGGTGGTTTGATATCCACTTTCAATTCCATTTTAAATAAAGACTGTGAAGGGTAATGGAACCGAAACTTGGTTGCTTTTTCTCAGTATCTTTCCTCAATTCATTTTATGGGTCTTCATTTTCTCCCAGTTTCCCCTTTGATCTCATCTTCGAGTTAGAGCATCCAACCTCCCTGCATGTTCTGAGCTTGCTTTCTAGAGCCACCATGAGGAGGGACATATTGCGAGAGATATCAACAAATTTCTCTTCCATCCTTGCGAATATCTCTTCTGTTGGATCTCGAGAGTTGTTGTGAACATCATCCACCATGGTTAGGGTTCTACGACTTTCTTCTTAAGATAATTCCTAGATCCTGCAACTTTCCACAAATACCCCAAAGAAAACTGTCATAATACCAATATGATCTATAAATTGTCATGCATATTCCATTGGAACAGTTCGTCACAACAAATCTTAAACTATTATGAAATCTCAGATTATGCAATTTATTTCCTTAGATCCCAGATTAGTTATTATTAGCTTATTACTTAGATTTATGAAAATAACTGAATACGAACATGAAAGAATAGGTAAAAATATACATACCATCCACACAATTAAACACAAGATGTAGCCTAGGAAACCCAATACGACATAAAACCCAACTAAAAGGTGAGGCCTATGATCTATTGTCTTTTCTTCAATTATGGTAAGCAAGTATAAAGAAAGAGGCACTCACTATGGAGTTGTTTTTTACACTGTGGCATGAACAGTTGCTACAAAATCTCCTATCTCCTCTGTTATGCTCTCAAAATACCACCCCTTGGATGCTCTGCTCAACTATGGAACAAATACAATACAAAAGAATAAAACTCATTCTCCTCCTAGCGGCCTGATATTTAACATAGTTCGATAGTCGTCTACGGTTAGGGTTTTGACTTCATCAACCCTCAATTAGTGATAAGGTTTGGACCTTCTAGAATCTTCTTGAAATTCCAAATGTTGTTAGCCCCATGTGTGAGTAATGGGGGCTGACATGGCATCCACTCGTACCATGGTGGTCAACAAGGTATGTCAACTTGTGGGAGGCATAACTTTTGCATATGAGCCCCAATTTAGGAGTTTGATGCACTGTTGAAAAGGTCTCAAAGTGTAGAACATCGTACTGTAACCCCAAAAAAAGTTGTTTAATGCCTCAAAATGGATCTGGAAGGTTCCAGACTCCAATTTTTCAAATCGGGACCTACCACTAAAATGGCCTTACATGTTGATTCCACTTGTGAAGGGTGACGACTTCATGAGATAGGAATGAAAATTCTTTGCTTCCACAATGAATTTCAAACAGAGAAAAAGAAGTATATATAGGAATGGTACTCCTTTGCTCTACAATGAATTTCAAAACAGAAAAGAAGTATATATGGACTTTAGGAGTAGCCACCTAAATGGGTATAATGTTTCAAGATTTGCATGTCATGATGTGAGGTGCCAAATTTTTATCAAGGCGAGGTCTATCAATTCATAACAAACCATGTAGATGTTGTAATGAGATCGTTATACATGGATAAGAGACTATATTGATCTATTGTCAAATCGATTTCCTGCAGAAGAAATTGAAGAGGTGATTCGAGGAGGCCCTATTTGTTGTGTTGTAATGTGCTCTTAGAAATTCGTTGTCCTGACATATGGGTATGCATTGTAATTCCATGTGCATGTTTGGGTGAGAACCAAATGATAAGAGGTTGTGTAAAGCAGTGAGAGTGGAGCTTTGTGCTATGTGAATTGTGTGGATCTAAGTGCATGGGCTATTGGTGCATGGCAGAGAATGTGTTGGATCATCTACTACTAGAATTTGATGTTTAAACCCAACATCAAAACCCCTACCTAGAGACACGGATTCTACGAGACAAATGAAAATAGGAAATAGATGTAGTAGGACAACATTTACACGCCCGAGGTGGTGCTTCTTGGGTGATCCCAAGAGTGGTTAAATTTGACAGGGATTTACCAGGTTTTGCTTTATTTAATCGTCATATACATGTCCATGTCTCCTTTAATTCTTAAAACTATCAAATGGAAAGATGAATGCAAAATATATATATATATATAAAATGATGAGTCGTTGACCAGTATTGAAAGCTCAGCAATATTGAAAAATTGGCTTAAAAAACATACTATATAGGTTCCATATTATCTTCACTACAGTGTGACCAAATCATCATAATGACATCTCCTTGAATACCCTCTAATAGTAATTACTCCAGTTTAAATAGCAGAGAAATCATGATCACTGAGGATACCCTCTCCTCTGTGACTCCATCCTCTCTCTTCGACATGCTGCGCCACATTTTAACATTTTATATTTTTAGAGATCAAGCTAAAGAAATCATGAGATATGGATCTACCTGTAAACATTCTCCTGACAGAGATCAATTGACCATTGTGGAGGACTATAAGAGAATGTTTGTGAACGACATCTCATCCTACGGAATTTCCATCGATTTACAGATTTGAAGGGGTGACTTGGTCACAGTCTGTGCAGATTTGATGCCATCAATCTCAATCAAAGAAATCATGAGGAATCACTGCTCTGTCTCAGATCATGTCAGGTCTCAGCTCCGATTCCAGTGGTGCCTAAGATGCGTTGACAGGTTGCTAGTGTAAAAGACAATTCTTATTATTCAGTTCACAATGCACAGGAACTCGTGGTTAGAGCTTGAATATAGGGAATTGTATCTTTTCTCATCCCAATTGCCATTAGAAGAGCTTAATGGCTAGCGAAGCTTTGGCTGATTAAGCTTCAAGAAAATGATATAGCCCAGTGATCGATTCTCTAGAAGAAGAAGAAAAGGCCTTTCTCGGTCTCTCCTACATCTATGTCGAATAGCAATTTGCCTTACGGAATCATAAAAAAACACTCAGCGCTTGCTCACCAACACCTGCTTCTCCGTCTAAGCACAATCTACGGTATTTTGATGTAATGGTTCTCGGTCTATCTCCATATGAAGTGACCTTAATGAATTATTGAAGATGGTTATCCCACATGCCCAAGATGAATGGTGATTTTATCAGCATTTGAATTCATTTCACCTCACCAAGTAAAGCTAGGTCTGTCTTTGGAGGATTGTTTTAAGCACTCCATTGCAAATGATTTGGTGTCATATGAGTTTAGAACTTATAAAGTGCTTTGTTGTACTCTAAATGATAGTGTTTTTTTTTACTCTAAATGTTTGAGCATATTGCTTGTAAGGAAGAGACATTTCAGCATATTGCTTGTAAGGAAGAGACATTTCAGAGATGTTATTACAAACACTTTTACATTTGAGCATATTGCTTATAAGGAAGAGACATTTCAAACATTGTAAATGTGAGAGATGTTATTACAAACACATTGTAAAAGTGGGGGAGATGTTGTAAAGCATGAGCATATTGCTTGTAAGGAAGAGACATTTCAAACATTGTAAACCTGAGAGATGTTATTACAAACACATTGTAAAAGTGGGGGAGATGTTGTAGAGCATGAAAAAGAAGTTAGGTATTAAAATTCACATTGTAAACCTGAGAGATGTTATTACAAACACATTGTAAAAGTGGGGGAGATGTTGTAAAGCATAAAAAGGAAGTAAGGTTTTAAAATTCTTATGGTCCAAAGTTTGATGTAAGAATAGTTTTTTATGGTCCAAAGTTTGATGCAAGAATAATTTCTGTATGAAAAAAAAAACAAAAATTATAATTATGATACAATAAAAATATCATAACCATGATATAATAAAAGTAGATATCTCAAGTTTGATGTAAGAATAAATTTTGTCTGAAAAGGAAACTAAAATCGTAATCTCTTTGGAGTTTGATGCAAGAATAATTTCTGTATGAAAAGAAAACAAAAATTATAATCATGATACAATAAAAATATCATAATCATGATATAATAAAGTAGATATCTCAAGTTTGATGTAAGAATAGATTTTGTATGAAAAGGAAAACAACAAATACATGGATCATGTTTTCAATAAGTGTATAAAATACAATGGTCCTTGCAATAGTTAAATCTTTGAAGGCCACTTTAAACTGAAAATATTTTCAAATTGAAGATTAACTTTGAGTCATTTTTAGACTCCACGATGCAATTGATTTTGGATCCTTAAGTCAAATATGACAATTGAGGTAAATTTTGGGAGTCTCTCTTTAACATTCATATTTATTTTGACAAAACAACAAATACATGGATCATGTTTTCAATAAGTGTATAAAATGCAATGGTCCATGCAATAGTTAAATCGTTGAAGCCCACTTTAAACTCAAAATATTTTCAAATTGAAAATTAACTTGAGTCATTTTTAGACTCCACGATGCAATTGATTTTGCGTCTTTAAGTCAAATATGACAAAATTGAGGTAAATTTTGAGAATCTATCTTTAAGAGTTAAAAGGGTCGAGTTGCAAGAAACCCTTTCAAGGTCTTGAATTTGAAATTGCATTCATAAATTGTTGTAAATAGACCTACCTAAAATTGAATAAGGGAGTCTAGGTATCAAAATAAGTCGAGTCTTGGAGTCAATCAACAAGCCTATTGAGGCTAGCTAACTCAATATAGGCATGTCATTTCTTATTAGAATTGGCTACTCTCACAACTGACAAATAGAGTATGAAAGATCCAAAATGAAGATTAAACAAGGATATTGAAGATCAAGATGAAGACCAAGTGTGCAAGAGTTAAAGAAGAAATATGCATGATATTTGTTAGTTTTACAACTGGCTTCATTTTTTAACCTATGAAACATAAAAGAGAAAGAAGTGTGCAATATAAAACCCCATGATTCTTACTTAAAACGAGAGGTTTTCAATCAACCAAAAACTGCTTGTGAATTATAGTCTAGATGATGATTTTGGGCATGACCAGGGCCAACTGAGGAGTTGAAGATCGAGTCGGTGAATCCACTCTAAGACAATACTCTCTTATGCCTTCAAGGGGGTTGTATTGATATCAAAATGAATAGAATCATACCACTTGGTGAAATGAATGCATTGGCTAAATGTAAACCAAAAGAATAAACATGACTTCTTGCCTTTCAACTAACTGGAGGGGTGAGAGGGAGATATTGATGTTAAAGAGATTGGTGTTGATTGTTAGACTTGAAGTTTTGAAGTCTATTCACTGACCAAAATAGAAGACTAAGATGCAACAACAACAAAGTTGTGATCTCGCCACTTTTGATGAATTATTGATGATTTTCCAAATGAGCATTTTTTAGGTTTCTGCCACTTGTCATATTCTATGTGACATCCATTGGTTGTTCAAGTTTTATCTCAACCTGATGTTGAGCAGTTACAACAAGACGCCTAGTTTACTTCTCAATAATTAGTTGYCATRGTTATAGTTTAGGTGAATCATACAAAGAAATTCAAATTGATGATTAGGATGTTTATTAGCACTGTTTTTTGTGTCATTTTTTAGAGCATTTTTGTGGGCATTTTCTTCACTTTGATGATATTTATACCTAGAAGAGGACAAATMGTTTTGTTTGCATTATTACTTGGCATTTGATTGGGTTGTTAGGCATTTTAGGGATGTGTTGGACTTGATGTCGATTCACTTCTCATTATTTTCTCATTAGATATTCGATTCACAACAATAAACAATTGCAAGTGTTTTAGCTCACATGTTTACAAAATGGAATTTTTCAGTTTCTATGATTTTTCAACATCCAGATTTGGTGTTTTTTGGGGCAGATATTCATTGAAGCTTGGACCAAGAGTCTCATATTGAAGACTTGGAGATGATACCAGATTATCCACTAGTTCTTGTTGCCTTGCCAGTATAATTGTTTGGATTTATGATTGAGGGGGAGATTGTTAGCCTATGGCTCCCTATACAATCATAAAGCCATATACCACCTCTTTGTATGTAGTTTTTATCCTAAGTGTGTATTAGGTCGTATTGCCTCCTCCTATATTTATCTCTTAATGAGGTGTTGGTATGAGAGAAAATCCATCTTGTGAGGTGGTTACACCAATTGTACTATATATTTGTATCTTTGGTGTAAATATAATGCAGAATTGACTTATGCATTTTCCACCATCTTCTTGTATCTTCCTGAATATCATTTTGTTTGTTATATTCTTTCAACAATGAATATTGGGAAGATTGTCACAAAATGCCTATGGGGAATGTTAGATGGAAAGAATAACAAAGATCAAATTGTCAAAGCTAAAATTATATCATGTAAACCAATGTGATGTGACAGTTGAGTGACTCAATCTTCTAGTGGTGGACAACCAACAATTATTTTATGGTTATTAATAGAGGAGAGATTAACTTGGTGAAATACATCGCGAGGAACATTAAATTCCCACTGATTTTGCAGGAAAAATTAAAAATAGCTTGAAAAGGTGATTTCAGATGGCATACCTTTATGAAGGTCCATCCTTTTATAATATTTATGCTTTGAATTATATAAATCACTCTTTTTTTATTTGGTTGTTTTTTTTCATTAAGTGAACACAATTTATCATTATGTTTTTCAGTGCATTCTACCTCTAGCTCTCCTAGATAACTTCAACAACAACAAAAATCAAATCATATATAAACTAAGCAAGTACACAAGGAGAGTCGTGATCAATAATTAAATGTCATGGTTAGTGTTTAGTTGAAATAAAGACCATCATATGATTATTTGTTTACTCCATCCCATCCTCACATCTTGGTCTTCCAACATGAGATATTCCAACACAACCTTCGAGTGAGGAGGTACCCTCTAACTGAGGGCACTCAAGTCACCAAATCTACACTTAGGGTTTATATTATGTATGGTTGATTGCTTGCATGTTTCATTTCATTACATATATTTGGAGAATGTATATCCAAATTTGTTTTTTCGGGTGAGGGAGAGGGTGTCATGACATTTTTGGGTACATTAAATAGGCTCTCATTCCACTCTTGCTTTTATGTTGTCTATTCATTTCCCTGGTCGAAGAAATTTTCCATTTGCTTTGTTCGTTTTTGTTTTTTCGGGTGGGGGAGAGGGTGTCATGACATTTTTGGGTACATTAAATAGGCTCTCATTCCACTCTTGCTTTTATGTTGTCTGTTCATTTCCCTGGTCAAAGAAATTTTCCACTTGCTTTGTTCGTTTTCCTACAAAACCTAGTTAAAAACTTTGGTTCACCTAGGGCTCTTAATAAACCCTAGGGCCTTTTTGTTTTCTTATTTGCCACAAGAGCAAGGGATTAATTGGTTTAATGTTTTTCTGTTTTTTGCATTGAATAAAAAGGTACACTACATTTTTCTCTCATTCCAGCACACCAAGAGTTTAAAGGAAAATAAACCCTAGTTTAACTCGCTTTGTTGTTGTTAATTTGTTATCACATTTACTTCTTGTTAAAAACTAACAAAACTTGACACTTAACCTAATCTACAAGCCTAGGTCTCACATAATCCCACTCTTTAACCTCTAACCCAATTACCCTAGTGCCTTGTTTCCCTCTTATCTTCTATCCCTCCCTTACTTTTCTCAATTTATACTGAAGACCAAGTGGTGACTCCACTTCCTTCGACGCGCTCAAGCTTGGGCCTTATTCCTTGTGATAGCATGGTCCCTCACTCTAACCATCCTACTACAAAGAGATTCCAAGGTATTTGGAAACGCGTGTCATTTAAATCCTGAATTTTTGGATAGTTGACTCTCAATAATAGTCTAGCGCTTCCGCATACAAGCTACATAGAGGGAAGATGTGTGAGATGCCAAAACAAAGATACAACCAAACCCCTATTGTGGGACTGCAAAGTAGCCCAAACCTTCTAGGAATGTGGTATGAAAGAATATCATTTTTGTTCCATGCAACTCTCTAGTGGATGGGCGCTATATTTGGAGATAAATAAATTTTCAGATAGGCATAAATAACTACAATGGATACTACAATATTAACAAAGCATCTACTTCTCATGGCGAAGATGGTATCAAGCAACTTCCGTTGGAGAAAATACATTGTTTCACATGTGAAGTTGTTCCATTTAAATATGATTTGGCAGTGCAGTTTGCAGCTACAATATAACTTTTTAGGAAAGGAAACGGCTCCACTGGATTAAAGCTAACGCAGATATACCTGTTCTCCTTGCATATAGAGGAAAGGGGAATGAGTATGCCCCTAATTTCGCTTGAAATGTATGAATGTATGATGTATTTTCTTTTGCAAAATAATGAAATATAAGATGCATTTGTTTCCTAAAAATTAAAAGATTAATATATATATATTAATTATAAGACTGGAACATGTATTACACTTTCGTGATAATATAGAAAAAAAAATTCTACCGGAAAGATTATATATATATATATATATTCCATAATGAACACAATTCCACTAGCGCATATATAACTATGGTCATGAATATTTACTTACGTTTGAAACAGGAATCATAATTTTGCTTGAATTTTTTCTACTTTTAATTGTTCCTAACTTTGACCTTGTTGCAGTCCAGGGTTTCCAACCTGTGCCAAAATGGGTTGGCACAAATTTTCGCAGCTCTTTCTAAACTTTGGGAATAATAAAATATGTTTCTTTAGAAAGAAAATTGAGATTATTGGGAAGTACTTGAGATGTTGTCTCTCGATTGTCATAATTAGGCAAAGATAGTTATTCACGAGAGATTCCATGAACAATAGCGCTTTTTATAGTTATTCGTGAGAGATTCCATTAACAATAGCACTTTTCATAGTTGTTCGTGAGAAATTCCATTAACAATAGCGTTTTTTATAATGTACTCACGCACAAATCATTTTGTATTTTTCCTGCTTATTCAAATGAAATCATTGCAGTTTCCCTAGCAAACGCATCTGCTGAATTTTGTCAACTATCCATCTGGTCATTGCATAATCTGGATTGTATGCAGAAATATGCAAACATTGTTGCACTTCTTCGCGATTGTAAAAAGAAGTATAGTTATCCCATGTAAACATTTTCCATCTAGAAAGAATTTCACAGTACGTTTGCTTAGGGTTCAGAACTATATGTTGAAAGGTCGTTAACTTCAGAATGGACTCAAGATTCGAAAGCGATATGTACATGCATAAATCTTCCTGTAATTTGTGGCCTGAAACGGATATAGCAAGGGTAGAAAATCCCTTTATTTTGAACTCACGGCAACTTCTTCCTTTATCTGCAGTAAATTCATCACATGTGCACAAAGTATTAGTATTCCCAAAAAGTTGGAAATTGTTTAAAGTTATTATAAATCTACAAGATCACATCAGCTTAAGCCTGGAAACTTGAGACGGTGGAAAAATGTCTTTCCAAGTGAAGAGGAGAACTTAGTACTGACAGACTCTGCAAGTTCTTTAGCCTTCTTATCATCAATGCCAAGATTAGCCAATATTTGTTGACCAGTTGAGCCCTTTTCAGCCCAGATTGCAAGGAGCATGTGGGTAGTTGTTACCTCACCACTTTCCCCTGTATCATACAAGTGGATATTTTTCACAATCAACATGCTTCAATAACAAAAAAGGTTCAAAAATTTGCTCCACAGAATAAATTCATCGCAAATAGAAGTTACCTCAAAACTAAGGCATCATTTTCTAACTTCCAGATAACACGCAAAGTGAAGTGTAGCAAGTAGTAACACCCTACTTGGAACCATAAAAAGATGGTGTATTCTGCCTCCAAGAAACTCTAAGCATTTATACTTTACATTAAAAAAAAGGTCGCTCGAAAGTAACAGGTCAAACTGTACGCTGGAATTTCTAGTCAAGATGGATCACAATGCACTAAAAGATGGTAAACTGCAGGAGCTCCTCTAAGAGAACAGCTCCGAGGAGGTTGTCAGGGGGCCATAACCCTTCTAATGTTCCACATGAAGGTTGTGATTGTGGAAAATAGTCCCTTCTCAGATAAGTGAAATATAAAACATTAAAAGGAGCTCCCATCTGAATGATTATGTGATTTCTTCTTACTCTATAAATATAAAAGATTAGGAAGCATGAAAATCTTATCTTTCAGAATTTTTAGTCAAAATGGGTATGAGAGTTTGCCATACTTACGTAAGTAAACCTTCAAATTAAGATTTTTAAGTTGTCCTTTCCACCACAAGTGACCTTTTGCATTTACTTTTGACATTCACTAAATGATGCTATGGAAATTTACTATCCAGGTTTCATGTCCACTGACCAATCTAGTAAGCCCCTTGCATAATGCAAACTTCGCTGTCCCGTGTAATACATACACTACTGGTACCTTACCAGTGGGGGAGAGTATAATGCATACTAGCACTGGGCTCCACTGGATCACTGGAGAACTGCTCTCTTGGTTACATTTATCCATTCTATAAGATTGAACAATCCTTGCTTTTCCTCATAGAAATCCAATTGTTGAGCCAGGATGCACCCTTGGGCTAAAAGCCCTTCGTGCCATTGATTTATGAATATTTTATGTATTCATGTGTGTTCTATGTGCCATTGTTGGATCACTTATGTCCACACTAGATTTCCCTCCTCGGCTCGATGGAAGATGGTCAATTTCTTCTCTGCTTTCAATCCCCTGCTTCTGCTTTTTAAAATGAGTCAAAATTTTGGATTTTAAAGCCAATCTGTCGTGGACCAGGCAAATTTTTCCATTGAATCGTGTTTTTTTGTCAATATATTGCAATACATTCAAAGTTCGAAAAAAATGCCATTTTTTCCAGTGATAATATTGCACAGCTGAGAGAATCGCTATATATCACAATGTCAGCGATATATCACCACTATTTGCAACACTGCTTTTTAGGTTTACAGCTATGTTGCACCAAGTTTTGCAGAAAGGGTCTGAGGGAATGGAGAAAAAGGTTTAGGAAAGGCTGGGAGGTACTCTAAATTTCCAAGGGATGGGGAGAGTGGAGCAGCAAAAAACATATAAGCAAGAAAACTGAATCTCAAGACCAGGTATTTTGACGAGATTTACAAGAGCGAACCCTGAAGATAGAAGTTATAACCTATCACCAACCTGCCAATTTTTTTACAGATTGAAGTTGAACTTCACTCTCTGACTAGTAAATGGGATCAGCAATTTATTTTTTTAATATGGCAAATTTTACAGTTTTTTAATAATCCATGGTTTTTTCCTCTGAACTTGATGATATACTCAGGCCAATTTTATATAGAAAAACTGGGATGAAAATGCAGTAGTAGCCAATTTTTATACAGTAGATAGATGATTTTAAAGGGCCGTTATAGCTAGTAGGTGTAGTAGGCTGGTCTATAGTAGTTGTAGAGATCCAACCATGCACTGAGAAAGTTTGCCAGATCCCTAGATCCCTGAACATTCCCTAGATGGGGAGAAACATCCCTTGGATAGGGGGAATGTCTCCTGTTCTCCCAGTGATATCCCAGAGGAAAAGGGGGCATTTTCCCCCATTCCCTTGTACCCTAGGGATGGTGAAACACTGGGTATGCTTCTCCCAAGGTTGGGGATGCATCCCTGTGCAACTATGTTTATGGCTAATTGCTAAAACTCATCTGATAAAAGAGGAATATGAGGATGAAGTGTTAAACATTAACAAACTTTATAAGCAACTTGAGATTAGAAAATGTAAAGGTTTACAGAGTTCAGTATGATAATAAATATTAAAAAGAATCTCATCAGCTTGAATATCCTTCCATTGTAATAAAATCCCCCAATAGTTTAGATTGCTTTTCCAGTCAAACTTACCCAATTTAGTCTTCTCATCAACAGCCCAATCCAATGCCTTTTGTGCAGATTCAGTTAGTGGTGGACGCTCTGGACTGGTGAAAAGCGGATTAGATTTTCCTACCAATTTTACTGATTCGTCCCGAACTTTGAAGAGTGTTACTCCATTAGCCCATAAAAATTTAGAAGCATAGCTGGTGCCTGGGGAAAAGTAGCACAGCCATCAGCTAATGTTGAAATATATAGTTTCTTCACAGCACACTACCACAAGTGTCTTGATTGATCAAAGTGGCTTAATACATTGATAACAAATCATTGCAAACATCAGATACTTTGTACTCCTTGCAAACAAAGAAGTGAACCATAATCTGTTTCGAAAGTTGTCTTGCCCTTCTTATAAAATAACACATCGGCCAAGCATTCTATGATAAAACATTCTCTAACATTCCAAAAATTATGGAATGAAGCCAATGTAAAAGGCTAACAGAGTATATTAGCCATCATGGCAGCAGAATGAAAGTCTTAGCACAACTTAATATCCAGATTCTATGGCAAAACAAGATCGGTACTAGGTAGCATAATATTCATGAAGGATGGAAAAAAACAGTGGCATTGTCTAGGAGACCTGAATTACTACGAGGAAATAAGAATATCAAATCAAATTTGTTGCGCAGCATAGATGGCAAAATGCTTTACATATAATAGAAATACTTCCAAATATAACCAGCATCCACAACTGCAAAAGCTGAAGAGCGAAGAGACAACATGCTCCATTAGGATATAAGAACTGTAAAGCTACAATAATCAAGGAATTTTCAGTATTAAATGACATACAGCTTTCCCATATTCAAGTTTGGCCTAACTACAACAATCTTGCTGAGGTGCAGAAACCATACTACAAAGAAACACCAAGATCGGCAGAATTTAAAGAAATACCTAAGCTGATAGAACGAACGATCCCAAATACCTTACAAAGATTGCACAAACATGCCAATGCCAATATATGCCAGCTTCTGTACATGAATTTCCCATAAGTAACCTTAGCCTTTCAGGTATTACATGTGCGGTATGTGTGCCTATATAAAGCTTAAACATGTTATCCTTAACAATCCTTTACCATGGAGGGAGCACTACTAGTTGCAGATTTAAATTTTAAAGTACTAAACAAGATAGCCAGCATACGTGACTGCAGCTGCAGGTGCGTTGGTATTGAAATCTGGGTGCATGGGGGGAGGGTGTATCACTTATATATATACAACTTTATATAAATAATGTTTAAATATGTTTAAAATAATAGTAAAATTCAAAAATAGTACAATAAAGAACTAAGAACTTAGAAATGTAAAATTTATAATTACACTGCACAAAATATTAAATATCATAATGATAATGTCACAATCAGTATTCCAATTTGACATTCAAGATTTAATTTTCAAAATTTCAAATTCAATACTCCAGTCATAATTTTAAATTTATAAATAACTACAAATCATGCTCAATGATATTTATTCATCAGATGCAAATCATTGGCGACTGGTCACTAATCAAGAATGCCTTTATGTTACCAACTTACCAAAAACGGAGCAAGAAACAGGCCTACGAAGTTTTGGGAGATAAGAAATGTAACCGCCCCTCACAGCATATATCATGCATATAAATAATAAAACTGATTACAATTGTATTCATATAGGGTAATATGGGAATAGGAACAAGAACAGGAAGTGGAACAAAACGAAGAATGAGTTTCCTGGTCAGGTTTCTGGTATCCTACACAATGCCTGCGACGGGGTCATCACGTGTAGTTACAAGCATTTCTGTGTTATTTCAGAGGTTAACACCCCCACAACAAACTAGCAACAGCCTTGTCATAGGGAGCACACCCGAAATTCTGTCGAGGGACATAGGGTGCATCCCTAGAGAGGTTGGGGTCCATCATGCCGCAGTCAGATGGGGCATATGCACCTGGGCAATGGGATGCATCTAGTACAGGTGAGTGCACCCTGGCTACTTAGCTGTTTAGTATTATTCCGTTGAATCAGTTGAATCTACTAAAAGGTGACTTTCACTCAAGTTGGATATCACACCTCTATAAAGTCTGATTAATGTCCTGTTTCTTCTATCACAAAGCAAGCTCAGAGCCACACATTCTAGAGAAGGTTCACGTGTAACTCACGTATTTGTGGAGCATAAAATACTCCTTCCAAATTAATTGCCAAATTTAGCAACACAAATAAGATACTTTATAATGAACTCACAAAAGTATCTCAGATAAAAATAAAAATAAAAATAATATGCAAGTAGAAAAAGAATTTGTAATTTTGTTCAAGAGGAAAATAAAATTTCAAGAACTAGGATATACATCAAACAACAAATAGCTGATAAAAGCAAGATGAAGTAAAAACACGAACAAATATCCACTATAGGAAAATCATATACATTGCAATAAACATGTGTTGCAAGAGATATCCAGGTCATAAAAGTAATATGGGATTTGATAAAGAAGGGCAAGACACAACAGAAAGCAATCTATGTCATGGAAAATAAAGAAGACAAAGAAACAAACCAAAAATCAAGTGAAGTATTTGAGGCAAGCTGGCAAAAACTCAAGTCTAGAAGAAAAAATGTGAGGAAAAGCATTTAGAGGCTAAAATACAGAAAACCAGTTTACTTTTCAAACTCCCCAGTGAGTAAAATTAAGAAACATGTCCATGGGACTGTGGTCTAGTGACAAGCAGCAAGGTGATCAGGCTTGTATTAACAAGGAGGCCCAGGTTCAAAACGGCATTGATATGTGATTTTGATTGCATGGATAAGTCCTTCATAAGGTGGCAGCTTAGCCAAAGGGACAGGTCAAAAATCTGTTGCAGAGGATGGAATCTCTCAAGGATGAAAACAAACAGCTCCATTCGGAAGTAACTGACCTCAAACAGATGGTCTCCGAAATGAAAAAACAGGAAAATATCCATTTACAAAACGTAAGTGTGGACTCCCCCTTGCTCCAAACAGAAATCTCGAATATAAAAAATCTGCAAGAAGAAATGAGATCACAGCAGGCCCTTTTTAAAGAGGAGGCGGAAATACAGCAGAAAACACTTAATTCTTGGGTTGATGTGGTAGAGGAGGCGGAAATACAGCAGAAAACACTTAATTCTTGGGTTGATGTGGTTTGGAAAAGGGAACAGCCTCCCCTGCTCCCCGTGGTCGAAGATGTGGTACAAGCAAAACTGATTGAGGAACGCCTCCACCAAACCCAGGAGCTTAATCTTAGAGTGTGAGGACTCCCCCCTCCTAAGTCCCCATTGAACCCCCTACAGATAGGCACCTATTTCCTTCACAACATTTTGGATCTGAAGGACCTCACCCTTGAGTGTGCATGGATGAGCCCCAGCTCCACACTCTTCCTCCATTTTTGGTCACTAGAGGACCACCTCAGAGCCTTCTGGGCTAAGAGAAGACTCTCTTTGCTCCCACCCACACACAGAATACATCTTGATGCTGACCTCACCAAATCCCAACAAGCAGAACTCAAATTGTCTAGAGATTGGGTCACAGCAGCACAAAAGGAAAAGGTAAATGGGCAGTTATTCGAGACCTCAAAATCGTCATCCGTGATTCGGCCCCCCCGGGATACTCCCGCCCTTGGGCCAAATGATGGTCTTGTTCAACCGGGGGACAAGGTAGTGGTACTGGACCCACCATCTCCATTGGTTGTTAGAACTGTAATGGTGCCTTTTGGTCCTCACCAGGTTTGCTTCGGGATGCATTTGGGTCACGCGACAACCTTTTCCTCACAAAGACACACACAAGCCCCATGTGGACACCACCACAGATATATGGGTAACATTGGGCATTGTATTTTCAACATAAGAAATCCTCCAACAACGTTAGAGAATTCGTCGGGGATGCTTGTCTCATACAAGAATCCCTCTAGATTCAGGTTACTATGGTGGCATCAGACTAGGACACTAGGTTTTTGTGGGTCTGGATTCATCAGAACAACCCCCCTCCTCCGAGATATATACATTGCAGTTTGCTACTTCCCCCAACCTCGTCACACTTTGCACTTCATAGGGTATCCGAGGGGGACCCTTTCACTAACCTCTACGCTGACATCTCCCACTATTCCACCCTCGGGGAGGTCATTCTTCTAGGTGAATTTAACACCCGCACTGCATGGCGTAAAACCTGCTGTGTATCTCTTCATGACAGGGTTGAGGATGCACTTTGTCTCCATGAGTTAGAGCCAGAGTTTGTGGGCCTTCATAGGAGTTCGCAAGACAGGTATGGGCCCCTCACAGGTTACAAGAGACACCTTTTGTAGCTAGGGGAATTCCATGACTTATTGATCATGAATGGGATCCCTTATTTCCAGGCTCTGGTGACTTTACTTCCTTCCCCCATAGAGGGGGGGCAAGTGTGGTTGACTATGTCTTGGTCAACCTAGATATCCTCCCGCATATCCAGCACTTCTCTATATCCTGCTTCCCTATGGGAGGACCACATGCCCTCCCACCTTCTCTTCTTCCTCCTCACATCCCCCCTTCCCCACCCCACTCTGCCTCACTACCTCCCCGCAGACCACCTTCCCTTCTTTATAGAGATTACGCCGACTCTATACCACCTCGCCTTTAAGGAATTAATCTCCATCTCCACTTTTAGATCATTGGTACCACTACCTAAATACAGATTCTTTTTCACCTGCTCGGAGGCAACCCTTGACTCTACCCCACTCTACTCACAAGATACCTATAAACTCTACCCCTTGCTCTTACCCGATGAATTGGTCTGAGTAGATGATGGGTGCAAATCCCTCCACAAGCAGCTACAGCTCGCCCTCACTCATGACCCATCTTCTTCCCCTCGCCTTTGCAAAACATATCGTCAACTCATTCACCATAAAAGGCGAATGTTTCTCTCCCAGAGAAGATGAGAACTTAGTGAGGCCCTCCACTCACCGAAAGCCTTCTGGCATGCCCTTTTCCCTAGACATCAAGCCGCCTTACCTGACCTTGACCCATAGGCCATGTTCTCCCATAACACTTCCCTTTATGACATTCCTCGACAACCTCCCACCCGCATCTCCTCCTACCCCTCCCTATGCCACCTCTTTTCTGAGCGAGACATTAGGAGAGCAACCAAAGCTATGAGTACCAACAAAGCAGCAGATGAGGAAGGGCTTCAGACAAGTTCCTTAAGCATGGCGTCTGGTCACTTGAGTCTTATATTGTTGATTTATTTAACCAGGTGGCTTCCGCCTCTCCTGGACATGACACATTATTCACCTGATCCACAAATCGAGGAGTAGTTCCAATCCAAACAATTACCAGACTATCATGGTGGGCCACACATTCTCCAAGCTTTACGCCACAGCCTTACACCAGTGGCTCTCTAAGGAGCTAGAGAGGCGTCATCTCATAGCTAGAGGGCAAGTGGACTTCTGCCCAAACCTCCAAACAATTGATCACATCTTCACACTCTGAGCCATTATTGAGGAGGCTCGTCATCGTTCTTCAAAGGTTTACACTTGCTTTGTAGACTTTCGGAAAGCATTCGACACAATTCTGAGGGATGCACTATTCCAGAGGCTCCTTGACATTGGCATATCTGAGACCCTCCTAATGGCCATCATGAGGTCGTATGAGTCAGTTTCAGGATTTTCGGCTTCATTCAGAGTACCATCGGGGTAAAACAGGGGTGCCCTCTCGTCGAAACTCTTCAGGGTCTATATCGATGAGCTGGAGTCCTTCCTCCATGAGCGTATCCAGGAAGCGGATAGTTTCCTTCTAAATCAGGTGTTGATCTCCCTGTTGTTATTCACCGACGACTTGGTCTTGTTGGCCTCTACTCCTAAGGGCCTGCAGAGACAGATCGATGCACTAGCCAGCTTTTATGATCTTCGACAGCTAACGGTCAACCTGGGTAAAACCAAGGTTTTGATCTTTTCAACGCATCGAAGAGTTGTCTTACAGACTTACATTTCTACTACTGGGGGCAGAGATTGAGATCACCACAGCCTACACTTATCTGGGAGAACAGTTCACGAGGCCCTGTTTCGGTATGCGGTAGGCCCTTCAGCTTAGGCTCAGTAAAGGGTACGGTTCCCTGGCCCTCATTGAGAGACAATGCTTCCTAGGTTAATTTCAGGACATCTCATCCAAACTCTACCTCATGGAGGTGATTATCAAAACCACAGTTCGTTATGGCTCTGAGATCTAGGGGTCGAGCTTGTTGTAGACAAAGTGGGCCAGGTTGGAGGGGATACAAACCCTACTTCTCAAGCGTATCATCCATTGCAAGCGAACAGTTCCACAGCCCATTATTCAGGCAAAGTTCGGTGTTCACCCATCCCGCCTCGAGGTCATTTTCTGCTTCGTCTCTTTCCTTCATAGAGTCAGAGCTTTCAGAGACTACCATCATGAGAGAGCAGTACCCCAATCTCGCTCTTTGCTCCTCGGAGGCTCTTGCTTCGAATCCCCCCTCAAGACATGCACGTGGTAGGTTCTCAGAGGCATCTCGGCTTCTCCAATCGATGACTATCTCCACAAAGCACCTTCCCCCATTCAGTTTCTCCCTTGATACACCGCGCCATCTCTTGTTGACTAAACAGGTACTGAATCAGGTTATCAGAGGATATCTGCAGACTATACATTAAGGTCACTTGGACCTCGCCTTCGACGAGCCTAGGCTCGAAGATGTCCTATCTAGAGAACTTTTTGGAGCTGTGGGATGGCATCGTCATTCACCCCCCTTATCCACGCAGGCATTGGATGCACTCACTCAAGATGCCTTTGGGTCAGCTCCAAGTCGGATGTCATAGACTCCGGATTGAGACGGACCACCATATACCACAGTCTGATAGGATGTACCAAATGTTCCACTTATAGGAGGCAGAGACAGAGATGCACCTCATCTTTAGGTGCCCCATAGACTATGAGATCAGAGGACGCTACCATTGCCTATATAGGGACTCTAGGGCTCACTCTCTACTTTCTTCCAGTACCAGGACCAGAGATGCCTAGCCCTCTTCAACAAGGAGATCTTCAGCCACAAATCTCAGTTCCTGCAAACCATGCCCTGCCTTGGGATGACTGGGACAATCAACTCATACTTTCATGCTAACCCATCATATCGAAGCAACAAGTGGCGAGATGAGTCCCAAAGTGCATTGGACAGTCGATTGGTGAGGCCCCAAGTCTCTCCTCAGCCTCCCCCTCAAGGAGACAGATCGTTGTAATCGAAACTGGTTCAGAGGTGTCGAACAGTACATCAGTCCATACATTCTCAAAGAGCTAAAGGGATTAGCTCCAGACGGATCTAGAGCGGGGCACCTCCTCTTCGTCGGACCACCTCCTAGCCTTAGATGAGCTCCCAGAGATGCATCCAAAGTTTCTTTATTTCGGCCTCAGATGCCAAGAGTATCCCCTGCTCCTACATCCCCCCCAAGATCATACAGACAAACCCCCCAATAGTCCCTGAGGACTCCGACAGCGATCTAGTGCCCAGTTCTTCCCCCTCACCCTCAACCATCTGCCTCGGCAAACTTTCACAACCGCATCGTCGAACCTCTCTTGCACTCGCTCTCTCTCTTGACAAACTTCAGAGTTGGGCATACTCACTTTTATTTTGGATCACTGTATCTTTGTCATGGTTATATACTTTCAAAGGCTACACTACTTTAGGTTTCTTTCTTTATGTTATTTTCGGCATTATCTAGGAGTTGCAATTGCACTCCCACATTGTACTCATACTTGTTGTAGCTTTCAGTCCCATTGACCTACTTTTGTGGTCATTTGTTGGACATTAATAAAATTATCTTATCTTATCTTATCTTATTAAAAATCTTGCTCCATGCATTAGGATCTGAGGCTACTATGACACTGCTTCTAGCAAAATCCTCTTGGGAATGTGGTCATGATTCCCCTTTAGAGTACCCAACTTCTCAAGAAAACTTTTGTAAAAGGCCAAAACTTAATCCTGGATATAAATTCATATTAGGCCCTCTTAGCTCTATTCTCATCTTCACAAATGTTGCAAATAAAACAATGTTTTTTTTCCAAGGAAAACCTCACAAGGAAACCCATGGGATGCTTCCCCACATTCATGGATGGCATCCCTAGTAAACCCATCTACATAGACTAGTGTGACTCACCCAGAGGGAATCAAACCAGGCACCTGCCAGCATGGAATTAACCAAATGCCCCTTGGGCTCAGACAAGACAATGTTTTACAAGTAAAGAGTAATCCTTTGTAGGTAGAAAGTATCAGTTCTTACAAAAGTCAACTACAGTCTGTTACATATATCTGAATTCAAAACACAGTGAAAAGAACATCCAACTTGAAAAAGAAAATTAGTTGTAAAATCTCAGGCATTTCAGCATTTTAAGTAGTATTCACAGAAAAGTAATCACAACAATGTCTCCAGTTCATGGATTCACACCAAACTGACCATAACTTCACTTCTACCAGAAGTTAATTCTACTTGAATATCAAACCTTCTGTCAAAATACCCATAAGAAGAGCTTCTGTGCCAGTTGTAGGGTATCTCATCTTGCGAGCTTCACACTCTGCCATGCTGAAAGATTTTACGGCTCTAGCAGACCATCTGTGCATCAAAAGTGAGGAAGTGATTTAGAAGATTTGCTAAATAAATGTTTTTGCAGAATATATCCTCAATATGAATCACTATAACTGTGTTTGTCACCACTTTTCTAAAAGAAAAACCTCCTTGTAGATTGTTCCAGACATGAAAGTATTCAATACAATCGTGAATTCATTCTTCATGGGTTGCAGTAAAAGAATTTATTCTTCATGTGTTTCAGCAATCATGCTGTGACTCGTGACTCTGACCTGATCTCTACCACTTGCAAAATGAGGTTCGTGAGTGTAATAATGCATTATTCTAATAATGCAATCCAGCAACAGAATCCTATTAACCTGCCAAATTTTCCGAAGGAACCAGTAACGAGATACAACAGTGTCAGGACTTTCTAATTAAAGCAAATCAAAATCTGCCCAAAATTTTGAGTTTTTTATGTATTCTTGCAAGCAATTCTACACAAAATACTCAAGTCTCTCATACCAAAGTGCCTCTCATGTTAAATTGAATTTCATCAATAATGCAACAATTAAATCATCTCATGTAAGTGTAATCATAATGAGCCCTTGTAATCCAGCCTAAATGACAGTTGACTAACATGGTATCCTACTTGCCAAATTTAATCTAATATAACCAGCCGAGGCATTACATACTAATGAGGCATACGATGCACTATCAATCCAATTTAATGTCACTTCCCCTTGCTCATTAGACTAAGATAAAGTTCACCTAACTTACTTCCCACTTCACAAAATCTTCAGTTGGTACTTATTTTGACCTAAGGGCCATTTTGAAAATTAAGATAAGTTGTGTAACAAAACTTTTCAATTTTGTTTTTCAAATGCTGCATATGTTACTTCATAGAACACTGAAGTACATCATGGAACAGAGAATTACAGCACATGAACAACAGGGGTCCCAGCAAAATCCCACCCTAAAAAAGCCAAAAAGGAAAAAGCATATAAGCCTGCACACCAAGAGAAAGGGACTCAACATCACAATGAAAAATATTGAGTTGACTTTCACAAGCAAAGCTAACTCCTGCTTAAAGCTCCTGAAACCCCTTGGGCTAAAAGGGGAGGGGTTCTCTTGAAAAATAACTTCACATTGATATTTCCACAGAAAACCAATAGCAACCAGCCGTATTGTGTGCCACAAGGATTTGCAACTGTCCGTAATTATCCAAGTGTCTCCCAGAAGAGGTCCTTTCCATGAAAGCAGGGTTGTGAAGAAGTAATATTCAGCTGAAACCACGCCCAAAACACCTTGGTGACCCAACATCTCCAAAAATCATGCTCAATAGATTCATCCTTGCCACACAGAACACATGCAGAATATGTCACGCCAACTTTGGAAAGCCTGCTCTTGACAGACAACACTTGCTGGAGTAGAAGCCACCACCAAACTTTATGTTTAAAAGAAAAATGTGATTTATAAATGGACTAGCACCTCCTCAACCAGCGCAACACAAGATCCTTCACCCCCACCCTTTGTTCAAGCAAGGGGCACTGTCAAAAGTGTGCCTGACCATATCATAAAGATCCTTGGTCACATAAGATGTAAAATGGCTTCCCATTCCTCCATCTCTGATCCCTCTAGAATGGACCCAACCCATGTAGCTGCTGCATTTTAAAAAGACAATCTTTAGTAATCATAAGACAAAGGCCCTCTATAACAAATTTGTTCGAACCAATGAACTTTTGGGACCAATTAAGAGCATGCCAATTGTGCCACTGGTGGTGAATCAGTGATCATGATCCCGCAAATCCTTCCAAAAAGAGAATTTTCCTTGACAATTTTTTGCCAACAAACCTAGACGAAAGTCCAACCAAACCACAAGGGGACGAGAACATATAAATCGATCATGACACCAAATCACAAGCATCCCATGGTCCCTCAAACTAGTAAACAAGAAAACCAAACAACCTGTCAAGTAACCCACACCCTCTTGAGTGGTGCAAATCTTGAAATCACAAAGGCCTAAGAATTCCCAATTATGTCACACAGTCGAAAAGGACCTTTAATACCCTAAATGTGTTGAGCCTATCAAATTCAATGTTGAACTAAGGCTTCCCAAGAAGCGACCCTCTCCAATGTATGCACAACCCAATTGCTAGCAAGAACCACCCCTTGCACTCTTACGTTAGGAGTAGAACCACCATTGCTTGGCTGCTAAAATCCTGTCAACAAGTTTAACCTTCCCACAAGAGGGAGATGATGGTGATTCCAAGCTTGAAGTCTCTTCTCAAACTTTTCCATGAACCACCGTTGCCAATTGACAAAAGCATTTTGCACACCAAAGGGGATTCCCAAGTAATGAATGCTCTCTCCAGGTTTGATAAACTTCCACTTATGATTCAATCAACGAGGGTAATCTTGACCAACAAGAAAGGCCTCAATTTTCTCCTCACTAACAACTGCTCCAGCAACTTCCACGAAAGTGTCCAAGCATAGAAGAGTACCCCCCACAAATTGGTAGATCACCTGCAAAACGTACACTGGGAAGTCAATTACCACCAAGTAAATGAAACACCTTTGACTTGCTCTTATATTCTAGCAGCATATAGCAAATAACAGAGGGCATCTACTGCAAATAGGGGGCAAGAGGCCATCCTTGCCAACTATAGTGTTGCAACTGAATAGAGCCAGACAACACACCATTCACACTAACTCTAGTTGATTCCCGCAATAAGAGGAATGCCACCAACCGATAGTAAAAAGAGCCAAACCCCAACCAATCCAACATGTTAAGGATGAAGTCCCATTCAATTTTGTCATATGCTTTATCAATGTCAATTTCTAAAAAAAATGCCCTCTGACCATACTCTTGTGCCAAACTCTAGCTCCTCCCAGGTAGTTATATGATTAGCCAAATATGCTCTTAATAAATCCAGTTTGTTCCTTGCATACTATCTGAGCAAACAAAAGCCTATCCTCCTAACCAAAGCTTTGGCTGGAATTTTCTAAGAGACATTAAGAAGAGTAATTGGATGCCACCCTCCCACCAAATCTCTTTACCCTTTAGGGATAAGGTTGATAAGACCAACATTAACCACCTACTCGATATCACCACTTGGATAGCTTCTGAGCACATTTTCAAATATGTCAAACCTACATGTCCTTGTCGAATTCCATCAAAAAACCATCAAGGCTTGGAGATTTTCCATTCTTGAACACCCGCATTCATATGTTCTATTAATAAATTATGTTGGTAGCGAAAGATAACAAAACCATTTTCCTTTAGGCAATCTCTTTCTCCTTGGAGACTTTAATGCTATGTTGCAAAAGTTTCTGCAACATCGGAATGTTCGAAACAAGGGTATGGGTGTCTGGTATAGTTTGAACCTTCACCCAAATTTGCAGGAAACGATAGATTGGTAGCGGCAATATCATATATTACTTCCTTTCATTCAGAAACGGATGGCCAAACCCAGGTAGTTAATAGAACCTTGGTTCATTCTCTCTGCATCTACCACCAATAGAACAAATAGTCAAATCGGTACTTCCATAATTTGCAGCGCAACAACAAGACAACTCATGTTTCTACAAGGCACTCTCCATTTGAGGTCCAATTTGCTTATCAACCTCTTATTCCTTGTGAGATTCTAATTGCACATCTCACCAACAAAAGGAACAAGAAAAAGGTTCTTTAGACACATGCCAAGTACAAAGCACTATATGACTCGCATCGAGTTGCTCCACAATTTCATGCTAGTGACAAAGTTTGGTTTCACATCAACAAATAATGCTTCAAGACTCAATAACATCAGAAGCTCAATCCAATCCAGTATGGGCTTTACACCATTACATATGAAATTGGTCCCAATGCCTTCCAATAAATATTAAAACCTTCCACCTCAATTTGGCATCCATGATGTGGTGAATTTCATCCAGCTCAAGCTATATAAGCCCCATCATTTGGTGGAAACAGTTCTAGTCACACATCCAAAGGCTACAATTCAAAAGTTTGTGCATCCTCTTTCTGACGATACCCTTATTGATGTCCATGCTAGATCTACTAAGCAATGCCAAATCACCACTTGGTGGGTTGCAAAGGCACTTTTCCTACTCAAGCTAAGTGGTTGTCTCAATCAACATTTGAGCATCATTTTCCCCGTCTTCAGCGACTATCGAGGATGATCTCCTCTAAGGAGAGAGGAATTAGTGAGACTTAGTCTAGTGGACGTGTGTGAACACATATTGTAATTGTACTTTATCTCTTTAGTACACTTATCTTTTATACTTGATCTCTTGTCCTTTTGGTGACTTGGTCAAAAACGATCAATCACCTACTTTATTATATTTTATTGAAGGCCTATTCAAAGATGATCACTATTCTATAATTTTATAATCCTTTATATATCCAATACAAAATAGTGTACAACATGTGTATAGTTTCGACGATAATCTTCTTCTACTTGTATATGCCTATCTCTTGTGTTTAATTCTATGTATCTTTATATTGTTTTGATTGAGATCATATCACATTCTTCTTCCTATAGCAAACACTTCAACATCCACAAGACATTGCAATGCCTCCAATGGTACTGTTATTAGCCTTCCATGTAGAAGCAGGCAAAAGACCACATACAGCAATGCTCACTTTGCAACCAATCCAAGCCTTGCAACCAGAAGCTTGGATTGTACCAGCCCTTGTCAATAGAATCTAGACCCTGGAAATCCATCTCAATGGGATTTCAATGGCAATCTCCCACTATACAAGAGAAGCATGATTGCATCTTTGTCACAGCTTGCATATTTTCTAAGATTGAAGTCGTTATTCTTTGTAGCATATCCATAAATGTTGCACAAGCTGCATATCTCTTCTTTAAGCATGCATGGAGTCAGTTTGGGTTTGTCATTCACTATCATTACAAGTTGAGACTCTTGATTCTTGACTCGCTTTTGCTAGTATTTGTCAAATCTTTTGAGTTGTCCATTGAGGTTTTCTACCTCCTTCCACCCACAAAATGATGGTCAGATTGAGGATGTCAACAAAACCTTAGTCCAAGCTCTCCACATATCATCAACAAAATTGACAATGAGATAACTATCTACATATTTTGCATATGTTGAAAATAGTGTAATCCTCACTTTCGGCCATAGCCAACCTTATATTGTATCATTATTACAATTGTATCTTTGGCTAAAGATGACCTTGTACATGTACGCTCAAAACCCCTATAGGAGAAAATTCCCACTCAAGTTGCATATAAATACCCAACTCTCATTTGTATTTTATTCATTCAAAAGATTCATTCATTCTTAATAAAGGGATTTTCCCCAAGGCATCATCAAGTGTTGCACTCTCTCTTATGCTTCAGTTTCTTTCTCTCTCTAGTGCATTTTTTCTTAGGTTCTCTCTCTCTACGGTCGTGCTCCTCTTGGTTGATCTCTCAAGCGTTGTGTTGCCCTAGTGCTAGCTTATTTTTCTCTTTATTGCAGAAATAGGGTTTGTGTTTGTTCCATTCAATTCTCTTGTAAATCTCAATGTGGTTTCATAGCAAGTGTGAATCTCACTTACTTAATTCAATAACTGAACTAAAGATTTTTGGCTAGTGGCATCACTTCAAGCTTCTTTGCGACTATGGAACTAGTGTTTTTGGATCATCTCTTTTTTCTAGGGTTTCCTAGGGTTTTATATAGGGTTTAAACCCTTCTTCAACACCAATGCTCTCTTCCTTACTTTGTTCTAAAAGAAGAGGTAGCGCTCTACAGAATTGTTTTTCCAAAAGAAGTCGATACCTCTCTCTTGGGTCTATCAAAGCGGACTTCTAAAGACTCTATTTTTTTCTTCCTATGAAGGCTTCTTCTTTGCATTGTTGTTGAACCTAATGGACTCATTTCACAATGCACATCTGGTTGTGCACTCCACATATTAGTCCTCCTCCAATACATAGGAATGGATTGTTGACTCTGCAACGCCCAGGCATATGACCAAGCATCAACACTTTCTCTGTGATTATCCACTGTCAGTTTGTCACATAGCAGAGAGAAAGTGATCACTAGTGATAACTCGACGTTACCAATTTCAAGATGCAATGATGTCATCATTGACACCACCAAGTTTGGAAAAGACCTTTATGTTCCAGACGTTGGACTGGATCTTTCTATTTATTACGAGAAACAAAGAAACCCTAGGTAGGGTTACGATACTAGAAACATCAACTCCATAAACATTGAACGATATTATTATTGAACGTTACACAATTACAATGAGGGTCCTCACTCTAATAAAGAGCTTGAGAGACCAAAACCCTAAAAGAAGAAAACCCTAACCTTTTCACCTAAAGTCACTAAGGTGACTTTATTACATGGGTAAGCCTTATATCTATAATACCCCCCATAAGGCGTAGAGTGCTGAAAAATAACAATCTAAAATCAAATATATATACTGAATGTAAAACATATAAACTAAACACTAAACATCAGTAAGATCTTTTAGAAGCTTCTTCTTTGAAAACAGTTCTCGGAATAGTTTG